>JAQGBX010003757.1:0-16618 GCA_034698745.1 Megaphyllum sjaelandicum | reverse complement strand
TACACTTTTTGGGTGAGTCGAATTCGCCATAAGGGTGCGTGTCCACTACACGCAACTTTGTTGCACGAGAAATACAGTTGTCAGTAGAACCTCTTTTATATGAACTGATTGGCACCAGAGGTGGTTCATATAATCGAAAGTTCATAAATCGAACAGTATCATAACAGTCTACCAAAACATCATGGTTCATCCATGCCCTAGGTTGGTTTTTGTAAACAAGAGGGGATTTTTCCGTTTTTGAATTAATTTTTAATTTTCCCAAGGTTGAGGCCTGCGCCAGAAAAAAATGCACCGTCTGGTCGGCAGGAGCCACGTGCAAATGAGTTCATATACAGTACATGTAATTGAGATTCATAATAAACGAGGTTCTACTGTATTACGTATTCTGTGGTAGTAGAACTGACAGTTGAAAGTTGCAAATAAAGTGTCAAAAAAGGCACATGCTTTCTGAACCTAATTTTGTCTGCGAATTCTTTGTTTACTTTTAAATGTTGCCATTAAATTCTTGTGTAATCGCTGCGCGCACGTAAAACAACTAAACTGTAAAATGTAACATTTATTTCCGCTTTCTCTTTCTGAAATATAAGACGATGTTGAACCGCCATACCGTTTTCAAGAAATTGATTTTATCACCAGGTTGTCCTTCGATTAAAGTGTTTATCGGGGCGACCCGGAGTGCATACAGTATATTTACAAAAATGTCAGTGGACTGATTGATTGGATGTTATTTTTCGATTTCATCCGTAAATAATTGACATATCGCGAAGGCCGCTAGGTTCCTGATCGAAGCCAATTTCTGAAGCAAATTTTATTTCGGCAGGCAAATTTTCGACGTTTGACATTAAAGGTTGAAGGCGAATAAAAAGGTGGAAATGCTTAGCATGCTGAAACAGGTTGTCGGCCATTCTTGTTGGTCGTTGTGAATTTGCATAGTTATGCGAGGAAGCCCCTTGAGTGTGGCGGTTGTTGTGTAACAACGAACGCGTTGCGAGTACATTAATAGTGCGCGTAGCCTTCAAAGATTGATTGCGTGAGATATAATCGCTCGTTCGTAATTTGTTTGAGCGAGCCCGACTTAATGATTTTGCCCGTGCTTTCAGAGCCTCTCTCACTGCCATGTTCGATGGTTGCGACCGCCTTTCAAACGCATCCTAACGTTTTTCTCGTTTGTACTTCCAGGCGTAATTTATTCGGGTGATTTTTCGATCGGAGATAGTTTCTTCTTGGCAAATCCGTGCTCTCTCGCCGTATCCAGCGCATTGCATATCTGACCGCCTCGACGAAATGGAGATCTTGGACAAAGAAGATCCGCAGAAGGAGATGTTCACCTTTGAGGACAGGGACTACCTGAACAACACGCTGAAGAGCCTGAACAAGCTGAGGAAGAACAAGCACTTTTGCGACGTCATCTTGCAGATTGGTACCCACGAGATCCATGCCCACCGTCCTGTCCTGGCCTGCGCCAGCCCCTATCTCTTTGACCTGTTCTCGATGGACGCCGATGGCACCCACGAATTCCGCTTCAAACTGAATGGTGGGTTCGAGAAGGAGGCCTTTGACCGTCTCGTCGACTACGCCTACACTGCTCGGTATGTCCGAAGAATTCCGTTTTTGTCGGTTGTCGTTTGCGCATCTGCTTTGCCGTTTCTGACGGTGTTTTCTTTGGATTTAGACTCGAAGTGCCAGCCAGCCAAGTCAAAAC
Organism: Megaphyllum sjaelandicum; assembly: GCA_034698745.1. Lineage (NCBI taxonomy): Eukaryota > Metazoa > Arthropoda > Diplopoda > Julida > Julidae > Megaphyllum > Megaphyllum sjaelandicum. The sequence goes on along the minus strand of JAQGBX010003757.1, from coordinate 14,916 downwards.
GGTGTACATGGCTGCTCTGCGTCTGAAAATGGACCGTGCTGCCCACAAGTGTGGTGAATATCTGGTCGCCCATCTCAACCCCGACAATTGCATTGGTGAGTTCTTAAGTGTGATCCTGCATTGTTGTGAAGTAACAACGCCGAGTACTGTCTTCGTATTCAAATTGTAACTGAAATTTTTCTCTCGTTAAATTCCAGGCATTCGGTCCATCCCTGGGCTGTGTAGTGATCAAGAACTGTGCAATGTTGTGGATCAGTATATCAACCAAGAGGCAAGTTCAAAGTTATTTTTCAAAAAATGTTCTGCACGTTACAATATGATCAAAATCTCCGCTACTCATTCATACCAAATGTACACATGTTCCATGTGATATTGCATACCTGGTATAACTGATGTAATCCCTGCAGTTTTAATAAACTTTTTCAGTTGCTTTTATCTGATACTTTTTCATATTTTAAAAAATCTAACAATTCTGAGCACCCTAATGCTTCGTTAATTTTATGTGGTAACAGGATCTATTAGGTGCGAGTCAGATTTATCATGGAGCAATTTCTTCCCATGATGTGATTTTAAAGTTTGATGTTTTCTGAATAGATAAGGGTTGTGTCTCGGAGCATGGAACTGCACGCCCTTCCTCGTATCCAAGTGGAGGTTCTGCGCAACACCCAGGGCGAGATCGATGTAGCCCAGGGCCAGCAGCTTTGTAATTTGATAATCGATTGGATCAGACAAGAAGTGGAGTACGAGGATGTTTCACTGAGCACACTTGCAGAAAAGGTGTGTTTTGGGCATTGATTTTGGGCAATTTCACCAGTTAGAAAACGTTTGAATTTGGGATGAAAATATAACCTCTTGTTAATAGCTCCATTTGCTGTATGTTAACAATGACCATTCCCTCCATGACTGCAAAGATTTCAATTCGGGCGATGCGAGCGATTCCGACATCATTCAGGATTACAAACACAAGAGCAAACAGTTTGCAGTAAGCAATATTGGCAACTTATTTTTTCTCTTATTGGTACAAGTAAGGCTGTGAAAAAGTGTCCCTTTTTACATTCTGATCAATTTTCTTGAACTTCCAGCCTCCTCCAGGCAAATCCAAGAAGAAAGCACCCGTGGCTGCCGTCCCTGCCAAGCCGCGTCAACTTCTTTACTCCCGTTCCACCTCGGATAGTTCAATTTGCTCCGAAAACGGGCATGAATCGCAATGGAAGCTGATTGCTTGCATGACCACTGGAGGCAAGTATTTTTGGACTGTTGCAGTATTATCTGGCAAAGATTTCCACCGTGGTTTCAATAGTTTAATTACTTTAATTTTTATCCACTTAAAAATTAGAATACACGCTGATGGGCATTGTGTTCATCAACAACCGACTTTGCATGCTCTCTGTGAGGCAACGACTTAATCAACAGTCTTCGGGTCGGTCTCCTCCACCTCCTCCTGTACCCACCAAAGAAGAAATTGATGATTACCATCTGTTGCCCACCATGAATTCGGCCAAGTGCGCCGTTGGAACGGCAGAGTTCGGTGGCAAATTGCTCGTCTGTGGTATGTTCATACTTTTTTACACTTGTAGATTTTTCGTTTTGACAAAACATTGCTCTTGCACCAGTGCTAGGGCAGCTAAAATTGCAAGTTCATGCTATGTATCTATGTTTTTGATGAGTTCCTATCTAAAATTGCATTTATTATTCCATATGTTGCAAGTTAATTTTGCTTGCAAAAATGAAACCTTGGAACAGTTTTCATTTTAATGAGATTTTTACGCCACATTGCAAAGTATTATATCTGGAATGATAGAAAATGTGCCATTTAAACTGTCGAATCTGTGAAGTGTAGCAAGTAAGCCTGCATTGAAATTTGAACATAACTTTGAACGTAAAACTTCAGAGGTAGTGGAACATTTCCATAACATTTTTAATATTTATTTAATTTTAATCAATGACGCTGTCTTTTCTTGTGTGGCTTGTTGAGATGGTACGAATTTCCTGTGACTGACAATTTTTCTTTCAAACAATCAGGTGGCTATGATCGGGGAGAGTGCTTGAAGACTGTGCAAGTTTATGATCCAAAATCCAACGGCTGGAAGGTTCTTCAGCCAATGCGACATTCCCGTGGCAGGTTTGACATCACCGTGGTTGGTAGCAAAGTGTTTGCTGTGGGTGGCTCTGATGGCACCAATGAGCTGGCCTCTGTCGAGTGCTATGACTGCGAGACTGAGAAGTGGAAGATGCTGCCTCCCTTGCAAGTGGCCAGATCGAATGCCGGTAACTTTTCTCCGTATATTTTTTAAAATACCTTTTCTTCAAGTTTTACTATTTACGTAGGGAAAGAATAGGTTTGGCGTTTGGCTAATTGCTCGCTTACATTGTCATGTCGTGGCGTTCGTGATCGCGTTGCGCTGCCGAGTCCTGCGAATCTGCGACTGCGGAAAAAGAGGAGGGTATTTTTATTTCTCCGAACGATTTCTTGTGGTTTTTTACGTATTTTTCGTCTGTTATTCTCGTTGATCGTTTGAGTGCAATCACGAATGGGGCAGTTTTTACTCCCTGGGGGCTTGTTTTAAATTTTAGTCTGGTGTTGTTCTGGACTTTGGTATTCACTCGTCAAATAGGGCAAAGGTTACTTTGCTTCGAAGGTAAGGATGAAATAGTCTCATTGTCATAGTATATGCAGGGTTGTTACACCAGACTCGGTTGATGTGGATGTGATCTTAAGTCCTGTGGTATCTTTTGCTAATAATACTTCCTTGAAAGATTAACACCCCAGTTTATTGTCGAAGTAATTTATAAGACATGAGGACTAACATGTTCAATAAGACAGTAGAATATTGTTGAAAATCAACATTTCATGATATTCCCACATTCGATGTAACCGACAATTGCAAGTTTTCATTTGCAAATAAATTGTTTTTCTAAATGATAAAATTAAGACCTATCTACAATCCCACATCTGCAATGCTAAATCCGTTTATCTCATCGACATGTTCTTTTTTTTAAAAAAAAAATTAAGTTAATGAATTTTGAGCAGTTTTTTAATATGAAGTTTAGAATTCTCACATTTATTCTTCCTTAAATTTTCAACTTAATGCGAACTCCAACGGAAGGTGGAGGTAGCTCCAAAAATCTACGCCTTATACCTTCAATGGTGAAATGGCGCACGAATAAATCTTATTTTAGAAATAGAGAAGGAAATAAAGAAAACTTGTACCTACTTCGGCGCCTACTTTTCTTTTGGGCGCCTGTCTTGTTTTAAGTTATTTTCCCGCAAATCGGCAAATTGCTAGCAAGGACGCGTTCAATTTTTAGATCTTAGCGCTAGACCCTGTCACACAATCATGTCGCAACGGCGGTTTTGGCGACAAGACCAAAAATAGAATGCATCCTTAATGGCAATTTGCTGGAAAATAGTAACTTGAAACAAGATGGGCACTCAAAAGAGAAGTCGCCGAAGTAGGTACAAGTTTTCTTTATTTTCTTCTCTATTTCTAAAATAAAATTTGCTCGTGCGTTATTTCACCATTGATGGTTTAAGGCGTAGATTTTATGAGCTACCCCCACCTTCCATTGGAGTCCTCCTTGAGAAGTTTTATCATTGCAGGCATGGACTTTAGAGTTAATTTTTTTCTTTTTTGAACTCCACCTCTGCAAAGACTTAAAACCAGTCAAATCAAATGTAACAATCCTGCACTCCCCATGTATACCCCCAACGTTATACCCTATGTTTTTGCATACTTGGGGGGAGAGTTGAACCGAAACGTTGGCGCTGCGACCCTCCAGTCCCTGCGACGACAACATTCTGTCACTGCATTACCTACCTGATCCCAGGCTTTATTTCCATTTACAGGTACTACTGTTGCAGAGGTAGGTTGACACCGACGAGTGTTAAAAAGAAGATTAAAATCTAACATAATTCCTAAAAATTAAGGCAAAAACAAACAAAAAAGTAAAAGCAAATGTTGATCTTTTGGTACCCTGGCGAGTGTTGCAAATGGATGCACGCAACCAGTTGTCTCAGCACCTTTCTAAACAAAGTTGTTCTCAGCTATTTTTCGCCTTATTTCCATGGACGAATGCTACATCTGCAACTGGCCAGTCGTCACCAAGAAGCCCTTAACTCAATTGGTTTCTCAATAGCAGTAGCGCAGCTGCTTACAGGCCAGATTTGTAGGACTGAAGTGCCTCGAAGTGAGTTCCTCTTGGTTAGGGAAGGATATCGAGTGGCCATCCGGATGCGGGATAACGCCGTATCGACAGTTATTCAGGATAGAAACCTACTGTCGAAGCTTACTTAACTGCCGATTTGACAGCCGTTGTTGCTGTTGTTCCAGATGCCAACGAATCCGCTTTAATTCTCTTGCCTAATTTTCAGTTTTTGTTCATTAATTTTTTTTCCTCTCCCATTGTTTTCGTTTGTTAATGTCGCGTGGAAGTTTGCTAGCAATCAAAATCCCCATAGTAGTTATAATTTAGGATTTTGTCAGAAGTAATCAAAAAGATAATTTTGTAACTTTATTTAATGATTGGATTTTAAATTAATGTAGTCTGGTAGAAAGTTTTGGGTGGAAAGCAGGCCGTACGTTTTTGATTAACAAGTTAAAAAATATGCAGGTTATTTGGAAGCTTATCTGATGCAGTCAAAACTGTGGGTACAAATTCTCCATTTGTAAACAAATTTCACCATGTTGTGATGGTACAAATCGACTTCTGACGAATAACTGAAATTGAGTTTTTTAATTCTTGCGCTTTTTAATTTTCTCCACCTTTCTAACCTTTTCCTCAATGTCCTCTACAGGTCTTAGGTCCTGATATAACGAAAACTTGCTGTCCTGATTCTATTTTTATTTTTATTTTTTGACAGCTGAATCTTTTTTCTCCATTAAGCCACCCTTCTTTTGCTAATGTTTCAACAGGATCTACTATCTTGCTTTTTGTCTGGTATTAAAAATCTTTTCCTTGGCTCAATGTTAAGTGCAGGATTGAATTTTATAATTCCAGACATAAATCAAGTTATTTTCACTCATTCTAAAAGAAATTGATTTGGCTTGTATGTGTCCAGTTTTGACTGTGAGGCTTTCTAAATCGTGCTGCATTCTTTGAACTAAAAATAAAAACATCAGATGGCAGGCACGTCAAAGTTTGCAACTTTTTTTTTTTTTTTAAAAAAAAAAAGGTAGCAGTAAACCTTTGTAAATTTTAGATATTCACCATGTAAATTTTAGATATTCACCACATCGCTGTACAGTTACGCGATATAAAGGCTGTACCATGCTGTACTTGATGTGCTCGTAATTTATTAAGTGGTGAACAGGCCCTCTTAAATTATATAAAACACAGGAAAGGAATTTCGATGATTACTAACGGAACATATTCGTTTCTGCTAATCTTTCAAACTTGGTAATTGCGTTGACCAGACCTGCATGTTTCATTCTAGTTCAGACCGTGCTCGTTTTGGTTTTAGCTTTTGCAGTCGGTGGCAGGTAGATTGCGCTTAGGGGCCCGGCATCACCCGTTCTAAATTCAATGCTATAATTCCAGGTGTGTGCACTTTAGACGGTAGGATTTACTGCATTGGTGGGTGGAATGGAAACGTCGGCACGAAGCGCTGCGACGTGTACGACCCGGCTTCTGCCGCTTGGATCGAGATTGCACCATTGCTAGCAGGTTAGTTTTGTGAAAATGAGGGCGACATCCTCGAGTTGATGATGGTAAACTGCTCATGTAATCGCATTGTACTCTCTCTCTGCAGGTCGCTCACAGGCTGGAGTGTGTGCGGTCAAGGGTTGTGTCGTTGCCGTAGGTGGTTGCGACTTGTGGCATTGCTTGAACAGCATCGAGAAGTATGACCCGCAGACCAACAGCTGGGTGTTTGGGGCGCCAATGAACACCGCCAGGAGAGGATGTGGAGCCGCTGTATACAATGGTGAATTAACTTGGAGAAATAATAAGATTAAGAAACAGGAGCATAGTTTGAATTTTTTTAAGTCTCACTTGAATGTAAAAATTAAAACATGTTCAAATTTTAACTTTTCTAGGCAAAGTGTATGTTGTGGGTGGCAGCGACGGATCCCGTTCTCTGTGCAGCGTCGAGGTGTACGACCTGGAGACCAACACTTGGAGCGCCGGACCAAACATGACGAGCTGCAGGGCGAATGTGGGTGTGGCTGTGGTGGACAACAAGCTGTACGCGGTGGGTGGCTTCACTGGCAAGACCTTCCTCAACACCATCGAGTATCTGGATCCGCAGACCAACGAGTGGACCACATTCACGGTCATCAACCAGCCAGAGTTCATTGTAGAGCCCAACTTGCGGCTGCTGCGGGAGCAGGATGAGCCGCATCAAAATGGCTGTTAGGTGAGAAAACTGCAAACAGGGAGGGGCTCAGGCTCGTGTGATAAAAAATATACATTACTCTCATTCATTCCTATATTTAAACTCGAGAAAGAAAGGTGAGCCAATTATTATTATGCAGTATTTGCTGTGTGCCCTGATGTCACTTTTTTTTCGTACACGGACCATCACCAACCCGCGCCTCTTTTCCGAATCAAAATTTGCTTGCGTAATATGATTTTATTCCCCTTGTCATTCCTAAAAATTAATTTGCACGTAGCCATCAAGGTTCTTTAGGATACATAATGGCAAGAGTTGTCTCCATTAACACTGCATATTTAAATTTGCTAGGGGCACCACATGGTAGTGATTTTTATTTCCACTTGCAGTGCCTCCAGCGGACGTTACGCAAATTTGTCGATTTAATATGCAAGGTTTGAAGCTTTTGTCACGAATGTCAAATTTCAACTATATTGCTATTTTGTTAAAAAAAAAAAAGGTTGGGCACAATGTGAGCGTTGAGAATCATTGAAATCTGTCTAAGGTGAGGTTTCTTTGTATTACCAGCTTAGCAGCAAGTTGTTTTAATATGATGCAAATATTTCGGAGTGGTGAGGTTCTAAACATCAATGTATTTTCGTTGATATAAGCTTAACTGCAGTGTTCTTCCATGCTCCTAATAGAGCAATCCACTTTCAAAATTAGGTTTTAGTCGATTTGGAATGGATTAATTTGGCGCGAGATCATGCATTCATCCTGTCATTTGTCCATGTATCCTATCGAAGCTTAAAATGGAGGACTTTTTTTGGCATTTCCCCGTACCTGCATTCTACCGATTTCAAGGTTTTGTCGCCCAATTTTGCCAGTACAAACTGTTAGATGCTGTTTCAGCCCCACTATTTTTAATAGATTTGGAAAGTCAGTAAATGCACGTAGCGAAGGACGTTTCTGTAGACTGCCTCTTCTTGTTGGCATATCCCATGCCAGCCTCCCATAACTTTCTTGTGGTCAGTTAATTACCATTTATGATTTTGGCGGAGAGGGACAACTGACCCACAGCGCTTTTTTAAATAAATTGGACGCGATTTTGTGAAATTTATCGTTTTTTAACTTTCTGCCGCCCATCCCCGTTCACTTGTAATTTGATTTATGGGATGGAGCCTAGCCACGAGGCCTGGATGGGTTAGTTGATTTTGGGTGTTCACTAACTACCCAAATTGATCAATTTTTTTGATGCCGAACGTACTTGGCGATATCAACTATGACCTTGCGATTTATTAATTTTAATTTATTTTGGACGGAACAACCAGACAAAGAACTGCGCCATTTTCGAGTACGGTAACTTGTCGCATCCCCACTCCTGTCGTTTTCTCCCTTGTCCGAGGAGTAAGCAAGCTGGCGTAATTTTTGTTAAATAACAATCAATTTTCTCGAAAAACTCTTTCTTTTTGTGGATTTTCCATCATACAATGCAATTGAATGCTTGATATTTAGGCAGCACTGCATGATTTTCTGCGGAAGTTTTTGTCCTCCTACTGTGTACTTACTGCAAGTGCAACTTTTGTTGAGATTTTATTGGAAATAAAGGAATTCCTACTATATTTTAGACGACTCCAAATTCTTGGTGCATTTGGAGGATTGCCATTTGCGCTCGTGTCCATGTGTCTTAGCAGAATTTGTTTTCTGCATGTCATCTGCAAAGTTTGCGAGGAGACAGAAACTCTGGTTTTCAGGAATAGCCTACTCACCAGGATATGCAGTTTTGAAAGCATGGGATTGAAGTATTGGAAAACTGTAGAATGACGTGAGAAGGGAAATTACGATCGCATAGTTAACATGCTCGTAAAAATCTTTAGATTCTTTTTAAAGATCTGCTAAATTTATCTTCTGTCGATCTGACTTGGTGGCGGCTTTCCTCGAAATATAAGCCCAAAAGCAATAGTCAACTACGATCACTACAGCTGTACTGGGTATTAATGGAAAAACTACTTTTTGGTAAGTACAAAAAATTAATTGCCATTGTTGGATATGATAAAGGCTGATTTCTTTTCTAGCGACTGTTTTGCGGAATGACATGTGATGACCCATGTTGACATGAATTCGATGTGGTGAAATTGCATAATGTGGTTTTATTTTAGCTTCATACGCTGTGTTAAATTCTCAGAAATTATGATCGTATTCGTATTACAGTAAAGAACGACTGCAATGCAATGCAGCTTTGATTAGGCTTGCGTGTGCAAAAATTGTCAACGTAACAAAATAAAACAACTGATACTAAGTACACTTGGCTATAAATGTTGTGTGACGGGTGGCCTAGGATGAGATAAATTAGTTGGAAGTTAGCTAGATTTAGAGACAGACAGGCATTAAAAAAAGATGCCTGCCGGCCATACACGAGAAAATCTGGAAATACGGCATGTACAAAACTTCTGAATGTGAATTACCGGGTACGTGAAATGAAATGTTTTAATTTGTCAAATATAGAAATATAAATGAAGTCTAATTAGTTTCAGTTTGAAATTTCTTTTTTTAAAAGCCATATGGTTAGTAAAAATTTAAAGCTCAGAAATTTAATTGCGCTTGACTTTTCGGACACGCCTGCTTTAGGTGCAATCTTGTAACAATGCGATGCAAAACCTTTCCATGCCTTTCTTGTTTGAACGAATAAACTAAAAATTATATATTGAACGCATGCATGCAGCACCGGCCTGCTTGCAACATAACACAGGTCGTATATTATCGAGGTAAATTTGCCTCAACTGGAAAAATCAAGTTTAGCCAGTTGAAATCTGGCTCCAAAGCTTGTCATTGCGTTCAGTTCAAGTTCAAACACAATAGGGTTGAAATCTGAATTTCGGGAAAGCTCGCGACCGAGGCGCTAGTCCGCTCAGTATTGTATGGGTGTCCCTAGACGCGTTCCCCCGTACAAGCCTTTATGGCCGGTCCCTTTCCCAGCAACGCCGCTCCTGCCAAGAGACGGTCGCGTACGCTACGTGACGTCACTCGCAAATGGAGAAGGGTTTGTGGGCGAGAGAGCCATCCAGCTGTCCAAACGCGACTTGTTCGAGCGAATTGGCGAAGAAATGGATGAAAATGTGAAATCGGGACGGCAGTGTGGCGACGGTGAGTGCTCGTAGCGCGTGTGGACCGCGTGAACTACCGTACAGCTTTGCGAGCTAAGCGTTTCGAGTACGTCGCGAGATGAAGTGAGGCCACTTCGGTTCACCCACGGCCGAGGGCAACGGACCATTGGCACTTGCTCGCTGCTCGTACCAGCGTCGATTCTAAGGCGATTTCAATTTTCTTCCGATTGATTCGAGGGCTTGTTTTTTTCTTCTTCGTCTTTTACGACTATGGCAACGGAAGCACGGCCGAAGACGAGCTCGGACCACCCGACTTTTCGGTACGTTTCGTCGAATGCCGTGCCGTTCGAACGTCTCTCAACATTCGATTTAGGCCTAACGGCTCCGCTTCCTGCTACGGATTTTAATTCGGCGAGTGCGATATTTTGGCTGCGATGATTTCCTCGTCTTCCCCCCGTTCCCTTTCGCCTACCCTGACCATGTGCGCGAGACTATGGTGCCGCTAGCTGCTCTCCTGCAGGCGGATATCAGACAACGCGAATGGTCCACCAACTCTGATTTCGGACAGCACCATGAAGCCCGGATTAGCCGCGCTCATCGTCGATGTCAATTCTGTTCTCGGTAGCGCCGGAAAAGCCCTTTGGCTAGCGTTCTTCGTGGCCTTCTTCGCCCTGGGGGCGACCACCAGCGCCGTTTCCGGTCAGCACAACTGCCACAAGAAAAGGGAAATCCTGACGGAGTCGTGGGGCGTCATCAGCGACGGAGATGGCAACTATCTGGAAAGTTCGCACTGTGAATGGCTCATTACAGGTAATGCAATATTATAAGATGTGGCATCTTCCAGGAATCCCTGCCTCAGTGCCCACCCACAGCCCCCCGATTTAAGGGCAGGGTGACTATGAGTGTATTGGCACCAGGGGGCGCACGCTCGTACTGGTACCTCTACTGGTACCTGCGAAGTATCACCGCCTCTGGTGCCAATGAGGAAGTGTAACATTGTTACAGCCGCTCGCTGGCGCGTGTGGGTCTTGCTTCGCTGCGACGGTTGATTTCGAGATTTCGATCAGCTGGATGCACATCTGCTCCAAGAATAAGGGATTGGATCCCTGCGATCGGCATCACTGTCATGGGTTGGAAAACGTTTGATGATACTGTCTGTGGTTTGCGTTGGTGTGATGTCGCTCTCATTGGCTGCCATGAGTTTGACGTAGCTGCCATGCGCTGGTATAATTTTGACGTACATGTAGTTGTCACTGGTTAGGTGTAAATGTGACGCCACTTTTATTGTTTGGCTTGAATTTGACTGCACTGACTCACTGTCGTTGGCTGGGCTGAATTAAAAAGTCTCCTTCTTTGGCATGAGCTTGTTTTTACTAATCTGGAGATGACATACTGTAAGGTTAACGTCATTGTCATTAGTAAGCCCGCACTTGGGCTTTTAGTTTAAATGAATAATTTGCTTAATCAGATGAGTTGTGGTACATTAAGGCACCTATGCTGCTTAAGTGGATGACGTCGCCACCCACTCGGGCAGTATAGGTGCCTGTTAGGCATTCAAGGCCAAGACAAACTGAACAGACTCAGATGACCGAGTATGTTTATCAGGAGGGGGTGGTTGATTTTCTGCTTCGTTTCGATCACGTCCATTGTGACCTTACTCCAAGAGATGAATTCGTGGAATCTGATCGACGTGAATGTGTAGCGTATATGCAAATGTTCGATGATCGGTTGTCATCGCGAGGATGCACCATGCGTGAAATCCTAAAAAAAACCTGATCGATCCACTGGCTTCTGGAAAGTAAACACGCCAGTAGTTTTCAAATGAGACAATTTCGTGTCTGCGACTCTGGTGCTTCGCTGCACCGTCATTATTTCGGCAAGGCCGCTGGCATCTTGTGACTTTGCATCTGGTGATAACAGATTCTGTTGCACTGAAAATTAGATAGCAATGTAGAAGTTGGTTTTTTCTTCCTCCCCCCTACCTCTCGATGTACTGATATTTCCAAGGCCCGGAAGGCATCATGTTGCTCCGTGCCGCTCACCAGGTTCGTAATCAATGCAAATAATCTCATCTGCTGAATTTTCCAGTTTAACATTTGCTTTCATCTGCGCTTCCATGGATGCACACGCGAGAAGTATCGTTTGCCGGAAGTGTTCGTTCATCGTCTTTGAACGCGTTGAGATGCGTTTTCACACAATACGAAGCTCGGTGAAGCGGCGAAAACACGAGCCTTGACGGTGCACATAGCGTTTTTTCCACTGATTACAGTACATCGATCTGGCTACACAATTTCTATGGCAGTGCACCCTAAGTGTTGGAAAACTTAAAGATTTAATGTAGAAGATCAATTTAAAAAGTATCACAGAAATATTCACGTATATATTTTTTAATTTCAAATGCTGGACTTAGAACCCTTATTTTGCCTTCAGGAGTGTGGATTAAAAACTTAATTTTGTTTAACTCAGTCCTGAAACCAGTGATATTTTCCTGCAACTTATTGGCATTTCTTCCACAATTTCTCACAACACGCGTTTCAATATTTGATGGCGAATTTCGGAACAATTTCTTAAATCTCTGAACCTTTGCTATTTATTTTTGATGGTTTGTAAGTCTCTAGTACAATCTCCCCACATCTAAAAATGCCTTGCTTTGATGTTGTAATTGCATTTCCGATGAGCAAAATATGTTTAAAAATATAATGACTAGTAGGTTTTGACATATTTTCATGAATGATAATGGATCGTTAACTTCATTGCATCAAAAATATATTTTTTAATGTAATATACTGTACTGTATAGCGATACGTTCAAAGTTTAATCTATACATATCTTGAAATAGGCCTACATTTAAATTCGCATTTCCCCAAGTGCATTTCAAATAACTTTTATTATTAGAAAAATGCATTTATGAAAAATGCATGCACTCACAAATGTTCACTTTCGGAACTGTTAATTGGTGGATTCATTAACTGTCAAGGGCATTATTTCCATTTGACAACTGGAGATTATTAGAGGATTTACGGTTGTGTAAGCACGTTTGTTCAGTTGCGTTAAATTCCTTAACACAGTTGTAATACTTGCGATTGTAGCAATTTAGAAAGCAACCCTTGATTCAAGTAACAATTACGTGTTAACAGTTTATCTTATCGGCTTAAGAAAACATTTCCGCATTGGAAATAACGAACAACGGAAGTGGCATTCATGGCTAAACGAAGGTTTGCTCGTGAATTGCGAAAGTAAAATTACCATCTAATGTACTGGAATTGTAATTTTACTGTTTTCGGATTTTGACTGCACTGCCATTTGGTCGCACTAGTACTGCAGTATGTCTTGAAATGGACGACCCTCGCACCCTTTCACTTCTAGAAAGTAAATTTTATAAAATAACATGTCCAGTTTTAGTAAAACCGGAGGATTAATTTCTGGTATAATTTGTCGCAACTTTGCCTCACCTCCCCCCTCTCTTCACAAAAAAAAAAACAACAACTACAAAAACCTATCATTGATCGTTGTATTTGTGTCAGAAGTTGCATTGGAAATATCCCTGCATGTACCTATGTTTAGGTTTTCTGAAAACATCGTTTCATTCCGCCTGTATCATTCATTAAATTTGAATCAGAATTTGGCAAAAAAAATTGTTTTCTGACATTTTACGTCGTATGAATGACGCAGATACTCTTCTTTTCGAAAAGAAACCCCGGTAATGCTGGCAAACGTCTGAATCATTTGAAATTGGTTGGCAAGGAATCAGCACATTTTCGACTCCTTGCATTTTTTGTGTGGAGATTTGGCTTTTATCTCAGCACTTACGCTCGCAACTGTTCGTTTTTTGAAAATCCATACTCGATGATTAATAGCGTTGATGCATGATGCGATTACATGTACATGTACTCAGTTTTTCATTTTCTTAAGTATGCGCCAACACGTATTTGAGTGATCGTTGATGAGCATGGTCCACGCTTCTTATCACCATTAGTTTAATATTTTGTAGGCCAGAGAACGGCTTTTTAATAAGGCCATTTTGTCAACCAGTCTCTCGTACCCAGCAGTCGCCCAGAATGCTCTATAGATGGCGCTGGGTTGTGAAAAGCTTATGACGCCCCATAGCGAAATAATGGGCAACAGGTTTCTAGGATTTCGGCGTAAATATCCTTAAATTACATACACAAATTAAATACCCGCGTTATTTTAAACTGAATTTCACTCCAGGAAGTCATCCATGATCAGACAACTGCAGTGTTACCAGATGAAATTTCTTACCGAAATTCGAAAAACAAAACCACGGTATACTGTATATAAGGAACTAACACAATCCAAGATTGAAGTATCCATATGACCGGCTAGCTATTATCGGGTCAGCCAACCCGGATCTCCCGAATTTCCGGTTTACCGAATGTGGTAATTTTACTTTGGCATCATGCCGGGCTCATCTCCGGTTATCCGTGTTGCCATGGCACTCTCATGGCCGCAATGTGCATTTGGTGATAGTTTATGGAACCTGTCATTCGATTTGATTGACTAATGTTGCAACAGATTGACGAGCAAGAACACCTTTAATTCAGTGCATTGTATTTTGCAGTTTTCGATAAATTTCTGCATAAAACGGGGGGTTGAAAAAGCACGTACAGTAATCGAAACTCAATTCATCAAAATTCGAGTTTATTTCGTTTTAGCTTCTAATCACTGGCCGTTTACGCACGATCGTTTATTTTTCTAACTTCTAAGTTATACCTTAGAATGGTGAGTTTCACATCCGGTACACGTATAGTTTGTCGCTGGCAAACGGCGAGGTTGGTGTTGGCCTCACCTTGACAAGAGCGCCATCTGATCTCCGAGGGGGCAACCTGCTTGTATGTCGCCCTGACCTTAATTGCCATATGCGATCATGCGGGCACCCGTTCAAGTTTTCGTAATTCGTTTTAATGACTTGTGTAGGCTTACGAGTTTAAAATTACCATTTTTGCCCAGCTGCCCACCTGACTAACCCCGCACAATGTTGCGAGTATCCGAGTAAGAAAGGTCACGTGTTATTTCTGTATACATTTAAGCAGCCAAAACGACCATGGTATGGGTGTAGCCCGCGTCCTATCTAAACACGTTTTAATGAGTAGTGGATTCGGCCGTTTAGAAATAAGAAAAGATAGTCCGCATAACTCCTGCAAAAGAGAGGATCCGATCACCTTATTTGCTCCTGAAGTACTGGTTCCTTTTTCCTCCTAAAGGAATATAGATTTCAATCTTCCTGCTTCAATGTAGGGCCTACAGTAGGTCTTAAGTTCTCAAAATTGTATTACAGTTGTACAGTAAAACCTGGAAAAGTGACCACCTTTGAATGGTGACCACCTGTTTATGTGGACCGCTTTTTAGTGTATTGTTTTTTTTTCTAGTGTACATTTCCTTCATAAAAATTCTGTATAGTGTCCAGTGACCAGTGTGTGTTGTCTTTTTTTGCAATTTTTACATTGCCAATGTACCTTAAAAAGTGACCAGATAACAGATGAG
>JAQGBX010003756.1:0-16618 GCA_034698745.1 Megaphyllum sjaelandicum | reverse complement strand
AATTTTTGGAAAAACAAATCTTATTTTAAGAAATGTTTTGAAGCTTTTGCATTTTTGAACGTTTTATTTTTTATGGTGTTCAAATTTTTTGCGATTGTTGACAAAGTTTTTTTTTTCCAATTCTGAAAATTCTGAAAATTGTCCCAAATCCGGAACATTTTCCCGCTGTTTCGATCGAGTTCACTTTCTTACTCGAAACACTTTTGATCCAAATTTAATTTCCAAAATTTTAAAAAACAGAACGAGAAGAACGTTTCAAATCTGTTATATTACATAGAATGAGACAAGAAAATCTCGTGACACCTTTCTAAAGACGATCATGTGTATTTAACTTTGTAACATTCTTTTTTAATTTTATTCCTGTATCATTCACATTCGAAATATTTTTAAAAATTCCGAGTAATTCACTAAATTCGTAACACATTTTCACCCATTTTTCACACTTACAATGGCTGATAATTAACACGCTATTTAAAGTAGAGTAATGCTCTAAATTTAAAGAAAAAAAACTTTACAATTTTGAAAACATCTTTCCTCATTTTAAAAGACGTTTATTTTTAAAATCTTTCGTTAATTTCTAGAACATTTTACAACTTTTAAAAAAGATTCGCGAATCTTTAGAACTTTCTAGCAATATTGTAGAACGTTATAATGTTTATAACATTTCTAAATCATTCCTGCCAAGCGTTATATTTTATACGGTAACGCATCACCATTATGCCATTTATGGATGGCCCCGCGCTCTACGGCGTCCATAAAATACATTATTTAGTTAAAATTACGTTTTTAACCCACCCTGCATTTTATATCAAATATTTTAATTTGAACGAATTAAATTAAATCAATTTCTCTTTATTTTATTTTTAACAGATGATGACGGTGATGACTTTAAGAACATTTTTATGTGGAAAATCTCTGGATTTAAGGAGAAGTGGGAAGGACTCAAGCAATATATTGGCATAAAAAGGGAAGAATGGTTCACTACTCATCAAGGATTACGATTTAAGCCAGTGTTAGATAGAATTGGTTCATACATTTATATTGAACTAGAATTCTCTCAAGACATAATTCCTGCTTCACCTTTTTTGCATTCGAGAAAATATATTTTACTCGATCAAAGATGTGAGATTGAAAAACTAAACGTCGAATTCATCGACAGGCCGAAGTTCAAAAAGAACTCGGCCAAAGACACCATGGAATCATTTTTCACCCGTCCAGTGTTTTTTCCTGCCCGTCTTTTGGAAGGCGAAATCAATTACGTAAAAAATGACACGATTTTGATGCACATCATTTTGGAGCCTATTTCCATTATGTGGAAGGAAATAGAGTCACGTGATGGCGTCTTTTTGTGGCGCATCGATAATTATTCAAAAAAGAAGAAAGATGCAATCGATGGCGTAAAGTTGAGGTTACCGAGTAAACCGTTTAAAACCAGTCACGTGATGGGGTACACGACATATTTTGAATTAAATTTAAATAGCTATTGCAGTGAACAAGGAAAATGCATCACGATTTGTTTATATTTCGTATTGGGAGAAAACGATACCTCACTTCCACTTCCGTTAAAATGCAATTACGAATTTTCTTTATTAGACCAATCGGATTCTCTAATGAAAGAACATATAAGCCAGGAATTTAATTACGAATTTGATAAGGATGATTCATATCGGTGCTGTAATAGACTTTTTCTGCAAAGTACAGTCGAAAGTTCGAGATACTTAAAAAACGATTCAATTTCAATTCGAACGACTTTAAAAATTGTGTAATGTAAATAATTCTACGCATACATGTATTTTGGCTTTTTTCGAAGAATTATTTGGGTACATTATAGACCAAAATGTAACAGAAGTGAAAAAGATGCGTGGTGTTTACGTCATGTAAATAAAGGAGTTTTTTATTTTTATATATATTACCTCATCGGCAACCAATATGTTTTATACATGTGTATCTAGTTCATAAAAATATTTTAAGCACGACCTTGTCACGCTAAGTAAAATTTTATTTTTAGAAATATTATTGAATGAAACGATTTTGGATGAATTAACAACATCAATAGTTTTAATTATTAACGAATTTTTTAAAAAAATCCTGGAATTTGAAATTTATCGATATTACAGTCGTATTTATACCTCATCATGGTGTTTAGTTAACGAATAAAATTTTCTTATAAGCAAAATTTAGTAAGACTAATTATTAATATTTTTGGATGTTTCACGTTACGAATTGTTCGACCGTTTTACTATTTTATCATCTGACAGAAGAAAAATTGGAGAAAAAACAAATACTTAAATGAACAAATGTTTTTTTGATGTTAAAAAGTAATTTTCTCGAGAAGTGTACGATATTATACGATTTTTATCGTAATCTAATCACGTATTTCTTCGGGTTTCTCTTAATTTCACGCGTATCTCGTCGTACTCCAATATGGCCGACGACGTTCTTGTTCTTATAGATGACCTCACTCGTATACTTATCGATGAATTATGAAAGTGTTATGTCGTCGGTTCTCTTTATTGAGAAAATAATGGTAGTGATGGTAATAATGATAATGAATTTCATTAGATTTATATAATGAACAACAATTTCCACGATTTCAAGAATTCATTTTTTTGACATTTAAGGATGATCGCGAATAGAAATAGAAATAACATTGCACGTGTTAGGCTAAAATTTTAAGTGTAAATACAATTTAATGCAATAAATACATTTATTATCATTTATAAGCGATTGATTCAAGAATAATTTTCGCACATTTATTTTCAAATATCCTAATGCTTTTCCGGCATTAATCCAACCATAATGAAGTCATTTTCGACAATGCTGGTCACTTATTACGCAACGGAATGACCGTTGGTCAGCTTTTTTTATCTTTCTCAAGAAATTGCCTTAAAACTTCATTTAATTATCTTTTATTTCGTTGACGAATAACTCATTTAAGGTCAATGTTCGCATTTTTACTTCCACTTTTTTTGGTGGAAATAATTCAAACTAATTGTTTCGTTTCAACAACTTGTTTATTAAAAGCAACGTAATTGTGACTCAGTTTTTAGCCATATTGCTCTTGAACCATATTCTAGCTGATTAGATCATCAAAATAACACAAGCATTTTCGATGAATTTGATAAAATTTTCAAGAAGATGACCATTACTGACATGTACTTTCTCGCAAGAATGGACAGGAGTCCTGCATGGACGATGCTACCAAAAGTCGAAAGTAGGACTCAAACATTGCTTTTATTTCTGAATGTGTTTTTTAACAAACTTTTGATTTAACCATCCTTTTTTGATGATTTTGGACATTTTTCTAACTCGCTTACTTTCATTTTGTCCAGTTGTTTGTTTTTGAAGTTGTTTGATTCTCCCTCAAACAATCGTTTTGTAGCAAATCTTAGAAATCTTAACATTTTTAACTTAAAAATGGTTTAGAACTTTATTACCCGTTAAAACACCAAAATGTGATTTTACACAGGCTAGTTTTAAAGAAAGATTTTAACTTCTGGATTTAATCCCCCCTTAAAAAAGAAATCATCTAGACGACTCTATTATTTTCTTCAAATTTTAAAATTTGCCTTATTATTTTTTAAAAATAAATAAACTTAAAGAGAATGCAAAAATGATGCGTGAAATCAAATGAAATGTTTTAGCAGACGATTTTCGATTCTTGCTACGTTTTTAATAACAAATTTGTGAAATTTTGAGGAATATAATAAGATGATCAAGACGAGTCCTACTTCTAAAGTAAATTAAATCATGAAGTTATGATCCTTCCTTAAAACGCTATTGGTTATCAAAATTGGGCGTTGTATTATCATGACAGTTTATTGGTTCGTGAATAACATTTGGGGTTTAATAGCTGTTTTCAATATGTAACTTTTAGTTTATCCCTCATGAAGTTTAAAAATTCATAAAAATACACAAGACTTATATTTAAATTTAATTTGGTTTTAATTCTTAATTGAATACATGTAATAAAAGTAAGTTAAGATCTAATTTAACCAAATTTAGTGTTACTTCTATCGTAATTTATCAGCAATTTTTAATAATAAATAAACTTCGTTGATCGTCGTTCAAGTATTATGTTTTTCTCGATTAGATAAACCCATTACGTAAAAATAAATAGTTTTGCAACCCAGTACGTCAATGTTTTTATCTTCGTACTCAGCCGTTTGAAGTTTTTCCATTAATAATTGGACTAAGCAGTGCTCTAAAAACAAGCCAAATTTCAAATTTATCAAAAATATTGACTTTTTAATGGGATAATGTGGCATAGCCACGTATGCATCTATATTTTGTAACAATTAAAAAATTATGCGAAAGAAATAAGTAATATTTTTGGAAATCTTTTTTTTGTTGATAATTTTAAAAAAATAGGTCGATTAATAAAAATTCAAGAATATTTTTAATTAAAACTATTAGAAATGTGTAAAATAATAATCAAACAAAGATTAGAATTTAATTCTCTGTTTGAACTTGGATTGCAATTCAAAATTTGACACAGTTACGAGCGTATAACATGTTAATGTTAAATTTTATCTAATAGAAATTTTAGTTCAGAAAATAAAGTTAAGTACTTTAAAAAAATTAGAGAAAAATCATAACATTGCACAACTTATACTGTCAAAAACGTGTCGGTAACTCTAAAAAAATGTCAAAATTGAGTTGTGAGGATGCTAGAACATTCTTAATTCTGAAATCTTCATCTGTCACGAAGAATGTTCAACATCGGAAATTTGAAAATTCTTAAAATTATAGGTTCTCTATTAAAGTACTTCTTTGTTTATAAAATTATTAGTTTCAAACTTTATAAAGTAGCCTATAAGAATAACGTTGAAATTTCATATCTTTTTTTAATAGCACTAACACTAAGCATAATGTACTCATTAAAATATCTTCTGTAAATTTATTAGAAGATAGGTTGTGAATAGGCTCTTTTTAAGAAACAAATCAGAAAGTAAAATTAGTTTACAAAAGTGAGTAAAATGATCTGGAGTTTTGGACTAACCTTTTATTTAGTTATAAAAGTAAAGTTAATAAATTCATGTCATAACTATTTGACTTTTAAATTATTTTGTTGTTGTTAAAGGTTAGATAATTATCTACATGAACAGTTGTTGCATAAATTTTTACTTCAATCCACTGTATAAAAAAAAGATAAAATGCTCAGCTTGCATTTCACATGAAACATTTTTTTTCAAAAAAAATTAAAACAAATTTTTTAGTCATTTTTATAATGACAAAAACACTTGTTTCGAATCTTTGTTTTTTATTGAAAAAAGGACGAAATTATAGCTTAGGAATTTTTTATTTTTTTTTTTTTGAAAAATGACGAAAATGTTTTGTTTGTAAGTTTTAAAAATGTAAGACAATTTTAATTTTAATTTTTTTTTCTTAAAAAAATAGCGGATTTTTTTTAAATGTTTAATTTTTGTTTGTGAGAAATTGACGAAAATATTTTTCGAATTTCGGATTTTTAAAAAAAAACCATTACATTTGTTATTGTTTTCAATTTAAATCAAATAGTTTTTTTAATGTACATACAAGGTAATTCAACGAAAAAATTCTGTTCCTTTTGATATAATTGTAATTTTCAGATTGTCATTATTAGGTTAATCGATGCATTTTTTATAATTTGTTACATTTTTAAATAAACCAAAGAGTTTTAACTCATTCTGAAATGGCTGAATCGATACATTTAGCGGTTGGTTCCACGTATACAATTTTGAGTGCACAATCTAAAAGCTGAATTTGAAAAACAGCTAACGATATATGACAATATAGTTTCAACGCAGACTACTCGTTCTTTTAACAAACATTTTTTTGATAAAACGTTCCATCGGTCGTTTCCAAAAACTGTCCTTGAATATCGTTCTGTTATTAATTTATCATTTTAATGTCAATAGGTTTATTTCTATAATTTCTTGACATCCTCCTTGATCGATCTTCGCACCAGCATTGTTATTTCTCGATTAGATTAACCCATTTTAGTACAAATAAATATATTCGTGTACATTAAATAGACAAAATTTTATCTTTGCACTCTGTGTGCGCATTCTTCCTTTAAACCCGTTAAGTTGTTCTCGAACCACACGTCAAATCTAATCTCCGAAGAAAAATATCCACTTTTTAATCCAACGATTATGAAGTTAGCGTGACCTTAAAATTATAAAACCCAATAGATAATGCGGTTGGTTTAAAACAAACTGTGTGTTAAACTATAAATATGGAACATATACAAAGCTAATCAATGGAATTACCATTAACGGACATGATAACATGTACATGCATATGACATATGATCATACCCATAGGATCATACATGAGATCATGTAGGTCTTCATATATGTTTGCACCAAATATAAAAAAAATTTGGCAAGTTGGAACACGTTTACACGCATAGACATGTTTTATCTTAGATGGAACTGTTGTTAAAGTCGATAAACCGCAACAACACGTGGGCTACTTAAGCCCTAACCAGAAGAGTTAAGAGAAAAGTTTTGTACGAAAATTTTGACTAACTATCCGCTACGTTTACTAAGCCTTAAATGGGGTGGTTTCGAGCTCGGGGGCTTGAGCTCTAGCATGCATTATTGATCAACAACAAGTTAAGTATTATACACTCCTAATAGTAGGATATGGGTTCCACGGTATCAGGCAGTTAAATACCGGGGCTCCTACTACAACTCTCTCCAGGATTAGGACCCTTGAGTGCTACAAGGACGACACACATGCAAAACTTAAACTAGCAGGACTAGGCAAAATGTACGTACCTATTTGAAGAACACTTCTTCTGCAATGACATTTCTTTCACTTCCTTGAAATCCTATAATGACCAATAAAAAAATCTTCCAAACGATTACAGCTATATGGTGCCGTGCACCATACAAAAACGTTTTATTCACAAACTGCTTGGGTCACAACGTGAGTTACGTGACCCAAGCAGACAAAGGTAACTTGTGAGGCTTAGACACACTAAGGCCTCACACAGAAAATCAATGTTAACGTTAAAACACTTTTAACATACACAAAAACATTAAATTCCCATTCACAAGTATATTTACCTTTATAAACGATTTGGTTCCAGGCATCCAGTGACTTGTCCTGCACGTTTTCTAAGAAAAACCTATCCTACCAACACATGGTAGTCAGGCCCACACACACTGTGTTTTTAGAAACGTCTGCACACTGCAAAGACTTCGACAAGAAGAAGGAACAGGACTTGTCAGAACAAAGTCCAATCCAAAAAGTGGGGTCTACACAGGACCCCCTGCAAAACGTCACTGAAAACCTGGTGGCCAATTAGGACCACCCATAAGTCCATGGCGCTCCTTCCAGCATTCGAATTTCTCCCGATTTTTCTGGGGTTCATTTCTGGATGCTAGTTAGAGCACCGTTACATGTACAGCTAACACTTAGCTTGGCGCGCATTTTAAACCTAACATGCGCGCCCGAAACCACTACAGTAATTAATGAACACTGACGTGACGACATGCAAACGTCACGCTCCATGTGAGGTGCTCAGGTGAACACCGGAAGCGACGCGCGCGGTGTTACAGCACCCTGTAACCGATTGCGCACACCTCACGTGGCCGCTGCCAACCCGAAATTACACACATGCAACATAAACAACAGGAACAATGCATGCATAATGTTGTACTCTACATATATGCAATACATGTGCAAATATTCAACATTTTAGAGCTGGCCATTCAGAAAAAAATTCATGTAATAGAATGCAACCATAAATGGGAAATTTAAAATATGAGATATCGGCAAATCCGTTTTAAGTCTTATTAAGGAAAAATACATATTTTACCACACATTTTTTAGATATTTATTTTAAGACAAATAACATCTAACGCCGCATGTTTGTTTTAGTATTTTATTTCCAAATATGACCATAAATTTGTTTAACCATGTTTGGATCATGAAATACATGTATATGAAGATATATGAAACATAATATGGTATACATAAACAAGTAAACCTTTAAATAAAATGTTCAATAAGACAAACTTTGTTTGCGTTGTATTGTAATGGCTGGCTGGAAACGTTAAAAGTTAACACTTTGGTACAATTTCACATAATGTATGTGTTAACAATAAAAATATTTAATTTAACCTACATGTGCATGCGTTACGCTAAATCAATTCTGTAATAAAATAACGAAACTCAAGAGTTTTGATGATGAAATTATTAAAAAATATTACTCGTATAAATTACTTTTAATATTTGTAAAGTTTGTTTCAGTTTTTAGCTAAGCTAAAGCTAACAAAATATTCAACTACAATCTTGCAAAGTTTAAAACACGGAAATAACTTTGGAAGTAACTTTATTTGAAATTAATTTTCAGTAGTTCTAACTTTATTTAATACTGTGGCATAAGTTTTGGCCACGTTATTTGCTTCGTTATTTTTTATTTCTCAGACATCTTTCCTGGATGTTATCGTATTTATTGTTATATCAATATTTGTCAATGCTTTGAAGTTGCTTATTGTTCCATTGTCAAATACTTAGGTTTCACCCCTTGGTCTATTTTTTTGTTTTAATTTGATAACAAAGAATGGATGAATAGAATATCATGTCCTTCTTAAATTGAAACGTACGATTGAACATTATCGATGAAGGATGTAAGTTATCTGAAAAAGAAAAAAAAATTCCTAAATTCGTATAAATTGAAGCTGCTTTAAGCATTTGCTCGCATTAGGTGTTGGAATGGAGAATTCCGATAAATTGTCCGGTGAGTTGACGGACCGTTATTTTTAAACTCTCGTTAAGTAGTCTATTTCTAATTACATAATTTTCAGATGAATCCAAGAAATTGTTGCAAAATCAGTTGGACGAATTAACTTTCGTAGATGATGAAGAAACTTTGAAGTCTTTCGGTTGTTGTTGTTGCGAGGCGTTGGCAATTTTTCATTTTACGACAAATTGCAATCATGTGTTCTGTAATTACTGTTATTTGCGATGTTTCGACTCGCCTTGTCCCAATTGCAAAACTGTGATCAAGACGGTAAGATTACCGTAGGCTGTGTTAGTTTCATAAGAAATTTGAAGTAAACATCTTGAAACTGTAATTATTATTGAGTCTTATTGTTTTGTAGAGCTGTGAAGATTTGGAGTTTAACAGAAAATTACTCAAATTAAAACTGGAGTGTAAATACAATAAATATGGATGTAAAGACACCTACGAATTAAGACATTATTTGGTAAGAAAGTGTTTAGTATTTCAATGTTAACCTTAATAACGGTAGATTTGTTTTACTAAGGTCGATTACAATTAATGAGTCATCTAGAAATTGCGTGTAATTAGTTTTCTATTTGTTTAAGTTACTATTTTACGTTTTATTAAATTTCATAAAAATTTCTAATGTAATTCTTATGTGGAAAAAGTTTCCTTTGGAAAATGGCAAATTGGATCTAAAATCTGTAAATCATTCGAACGTTTAAATTTCCAATATAAAATATTGGAGAAGTTTAGACCTTTTTAATAACTTTTATAACGTTATGCAAAATTTCTGTAATACTTGACAAAGTAATATCACTTTAACAAAATGTACGTGTTATTTATGTAGTAATGAATGGTTATTGAGTGCCGTTTTCCTTAATTGGCTTGATAAAAGTGTTTATCAACAACAGATATTATTCTCGATATATTCACACAATTTAATTAAATATAAATTTTATTTTTTTATTGACAGAACCACATCGACAAATGTAAATTCTCTACACAAAGAATTTTGCCAAAGGTGTACAAACCAAATCCAACTGCTGAAGCTCTTAGTCAGGTAATAACATTACAATTATGAAATTAAAAATAATTTTAAGACAAGAATGGCCTAAAGTTATTATCGTTATTAAAGCACACTGCTGACATATTACAATTACAAGAAACTATGAAATTAGTGGAAGATGAGAACAGGAAGCAAAAATATGCTCAAGAGATTACTTCCAAAATGTTGAAAACTGAAATAAAGCAACTTGAAGATGCTTCGAAGAAAGACATGAGCCAATTAACGGAGTCACTAAAACGGGATGTTGCTAATTTGCAAAAGGTGATTATCATATTTAGACTTCAGACAAAATATTTATGAAATAATTTTTAATTAGTGGATTTTTTGCATACAAAATGAACAATGACATAAATACGAAGCACATCGAAGTTAGCACAGAATAAGCACAAAGAGTTTGCTTATTTTAATTACAGAAATGCACATAAACTGCCTTAGGATTAGAATGGTTATTTCGAATTTTAAAAAATAAATTTAAGCGTAGTTTATTTGAATAAATGATAACAAAATCCTCTGAACGTTATAAATAAAATAATAATAAAATTACTTTGACATTTTCGTACCATTAGGCCGGAATAAATATGAATCTATAGAAATTTTTTTAAAAAAATCCTAATTCTGTCATACACATAATTATGAATAATATCCTTTATTTTATGTCATACAAAATCAAAGTAACTATTTAATAAATTTGCATTTACATTTTTTGAATCGAAAAACAAAACTTGTATGAAAATGAAATCGTTTCTAATTGGAATCAATTGAACAGGAAATACAACGACTAGAATCGAAAATTGAAAACGAAAAACAAGTAATGAAAGAAGAACATCAATCAGTAAGTAATTTTAATCATTATGAATTGGACGTTTTTAATTGAAATGGTGACACTGATTGCTATCACTTATTCTCTTAAGAAAATGCTAAAATTGGAAAGCAAACTGGTCGCTATGTTTGCCAACAAACAGAAAACCCAAGATATGGAATTGCATCACCATCAAAAAGGTAATGTTGACATTTTAATTCATAATGTTCTAATCAAATATAATTTTAAGTTTATTTTATTGGAATACTTTAATACATTTAATCGTTAATATTCGTTTATCGTAAATTTACTCTTTTCGGGAAATCTGTCTTGTTATTTTTCTTAAAAAGTTTTCCATCGTATATTTGGTACTTGTGTGTTATATCGACTACCTGGAAAGCATAGAAGCTATGCAGGGAAACGTCAGTTACAGAATGTAAATTTAGTATGTTTTATCACCTAAGTGGGGGCTCCGCCCCCAAACCCCCGTCAAGGGGGGCTCACGCCCCCCTCGGACACCCACACCCCCGCTAGCCTAACCTAACCTAAACTGGTAATAATATATTTAATTGGCTATTGGCTTGCTGAAAATCAACATTCCTCACATACCTGACCAACATTTACACTCGGAATTCAACTAGCGAAAATAAAAAACGCGTTGCGTTTCCCTACATAGCTTCTATGCTTTCCGGGGTCGGTAGTCGATATAACACACAAGTACCGTATAGGGCATTGTTTTACGTAATTTGTCCTTATGACATTTATACGCTATACGACGTTCATAAAGTACATTATTTAGTTAAAAATACATGTTTGACCCACCCTGTATTTCATATCGATTATTTTAATTTGAACGAACTAAACTAAATCCACTCGTAATTTTGTGTTATTTCTAACAGATGATGATGATGAAGAAGAATTAAAGGACACTTTCATGTGGAAAATCTCTGGATTTAAGGCGAAGTGGCAAAGACTCATGAGAAAAGAAAATATTAAAATAGAAAGTAGAGAATGCTTTAATACTCATCAAGGGTTACGATTTAAACCAATGCTAAGTGCATTTTATTCAGACATTTTCATAAAACTAGATTGCTCTCAAGACAGAATTCCTTCTTCGCCATTTTTGCACTCTAGAAAATATATTTTACTCGATCAAAGAAATGCGATTCAAAAACAAAACGTCGAATTAATCGACCGACCAGAATTTAAGAAGAGCTCAGCCAAAGACACGATGGCATTATCTTTATCTCGTTCATTGTTTTTTCCAGCCCGTCTTATGGAAGGCGAGAACAATTACGTGAAAAATGACGAGATTTTGATTCAAATCATTTTGGAGCCAATTTACATTCTGTGGGGACAAATCCAGTCACATGATGGCGTCTTTTTGTGGCGCATCGACGATTATTCAATAAAGAAGAGAGATGAAATCAACGGGCTAAAAGAGTGTTTATTAAGTAAACCGTTTAAAACTGGTCACGTGATGAAGTACACGGCCTATCTTAAATTATATTTAAACGGCGATGGCCGTGGAAAGGAAAAATATATCTCTATAGGTTTATATTTTGTTTTGGGCCAAAACGACGCCTCACTTCCGCTTCCGTTTAAATGCAATTACAAGTTTTCGTTATTAGACCAATCGGATTCTCCGACCAAGGAAAACATAAGCCAGGAATTTAATAAGGAAATTAAAGAGGGTGATTTACGTCATTGGACTTATAAATTTGTTCTTCAAAGTACTGTCGAAAGTTCCAGATACTTAAAAAACGACTCCATTTTAATTCAAACGAGTTGAAAAATTTTGTAATGTAAATTGTTTTGAATCGAGTTTTATCTTTTTCGTTTGAACATTTCGACCAATTTATTTACAAAAAACTTAACGTAAGTGAAAGTGACGCTCGTGTTCTTGTGAATATACAGATAAGTTTTATTTTTCACGAATAGGTTTTATCGTATTCTTTTATCTTTACTTTTAATTTGTAATGTCACGTGTTACCGTGTCCCGCTAAAAAATGCGATGTAAGAAATTGTACATTGTGAAATGTATTAGTAAATGCTATGATGCAATGTGTTAACATTTAATATTTTTAAATATTAATGACGTTTATTAAATAAGGAACTTGAAAAGAAATAAAATGTAAGATATAATGTATATATCTTTATTAAATTTACTATTTTTATCTCAATACGTACAGTTTAGTCGCCATTTTTTTCTAAATTTTTTTTTGTAATTGAATAACAATCATAAACTCTGGATTTATTTACCGATTCATGCCAACATTCGTTCGCTTTCATTTAAGACGCCTATCTTCTAAAGAATTTGGGGAACGTTTCAAGAAAATTTCTAAAAATTCAGATATTCAAGTTTTGTAACAAAAACTAATAAAAACAACGTGTTGCTGTAATTTTAAGAAATAATTAGCTGAGATAAATTTAAGATAAACTAAATTCGACTTTGAAGATAAAATTTGCGGAAAAAAATTGTATAAATTCACGAGTTTTGAAAATTTGCAAAAAAAATTTTTGTTTTGAATTGCTTAGAAATCCTTTAAATTTGAAAAAAAAATTATCCTCGCGAATTGTTAAAGGTCGTGTGAATTTTTGAAATTTTAATTTCTATATATGCATTTTTGTAATGTTTTCGTATCCTTTTTACAAAACTTGAAACTTATCTGTGCATGCTTTTTTTCATGTTTTAAAACTGTATTATTAAATTAACTTTCAATTTTATCTTTTCAATTCTTTAAGGAGTCATTTTTTATTTTAAAAGTTGCGAAATTTTATTTTAAATCCCGCTTATACGATTGATATATGTTAATATTTTAAATGTGTTTAAAAGTATTTTCTGTGTGTCCGAAATGTTTCTCCATTTTCCATAATTTTACCAATTTTTAATTTTTTTGAATTTAAATTCCTCCAACTTGTCTTAATGTAAATGTTTCGAAAGTTTTCAAAATTTAGAGCGTTTTTAATATATTTCATATATATTTTCTAAAATTTCAAACATTTAACACAATTTTCAAACGTATTTAAACACTTTGAAACACATTATATATATATTTTCTCAAAACCGAAACATCCAAACATTATTACAAATTTCCAAAAACATTCTCGCAACACGTGATACATTCTACATTCATCAAAATGTATAACTTTTGAAACAGAAATTATTTTCCATAACATTTCAAGTATATGACTGATAGAACATAAATATCCATTTTATAGTTATTTTCTAGACTCGCTATAAGAGTAAATATTAATAAAAATTGGATAAACAAATCAATGAATTAACTCCAAATGGCAAGAAAATTCATTAGTTTTAATGTTAAAGTGTTGGACAGATCATAGAAGTTAGTCATTTTATCCGCTTTCTGAGTCTGAACTTCTAAAAATAGCCTAAATTCATTTTTACAACATTATTTGTTTTGAGTTTCGCACCTTTGGTAATGTTTATTTTGTCATTTGATAACAAACAATGTACACAGTACAAGGATAGATTTTATTAGAACAGGTTTTCACTATATATAACTCTATGCTGATAACGGATTTAGGTTATCTGAAAAAAAGATAAAACATTACTACAAAATTCGTATAAATTGAAGTTGCTTTAAACGTTACTCTAATTTCGTTTTCAAAAATTCCGAAAATGGCGAGTTCGGATGAATTGTCTGTTGAGTTAATGGACGGTTAATTCGTAGTTGTCTTTACATCCGTACTTCTTGTATTTGCACTCTACTTTTAACTCGAGTACTTTTCTGTCAAAATCCCAATCCTCGTATCTCCATTCGAAACTAAAACTCTATAATGAACGCAATTTCAAGATGTTTACTTTAAATTTTTAATGAAACTAACAGAAGCGAATTGCTCGCGGTCGTCTACGCAATTGTAAATTTGGATTAATTGTCCGGTGAGTTAATGAACCGTTACATTAATCTCTCGTTAAATAGCATATTTCTCACGATAGGCATTAGTCAATTATTTTTCAGATGAATCGAAGAAATTGTTTAACCTTTTCAGATGATGAAGCTACTTCGAAGGACTTAAGTTGTTGTGGTTGCGAGTCATTGGTCATTGGTCATTTGTACATCAACAAATTGCAAATACGTGTTTTTCAATTATTGTTATTCGTGATGTTTCGATTCAGCTTGTCCCAAATGCAAAACAATGATTAAGACGGTAAGTCGCTTATGTTAGTTTCAAGGAAAATTTTATGCGAACATATTGAAACTTGTTAAATTATTCATAGTTTTATTGTTTTGTAGAGATACGAAGATTAGGATTTGGACAGAAAAGTCCTCGAGTTAAAACTAGAGTGTAAATACAAGAAGTACGGATGTAAAAACACCTACGAATTAACATATTATTTGGTAAGGAAGACATGTTTTGTACATATTTCTATTTAAACTACGTGTACTTTCTAGGGTTAATTTTGCGAATCCATTTCAAATTTTATTTTATTTTCCAATTAGCACATTTAAACGCTTATTGGCAGGCCTATAAGAGGGAAGTGCTTAGGGAGTATTACTCCCGGGCCCGGGGTAGATCAGGGGCTCGGCCGCCCAGGAATTTTTATTCTCGTAATTTTTCCGAGTAAAAATTGTAAAAATGTAAACTTTTTCCAAGAACAATTTTCAAATTTTTCCGAGTAAAGTTTCAAAACGTTCAACATTTTTCAAGGACAAATTTGCCAAATTTTCAATATTTTTTAAGGACAAATTTACAAAATATTCAACGTTTTCCAAGGATAAATTTCTAAAATTTGCAACCCTTTTTAAGTATAAACTCGTACAATTTCCTCGTTTTCCGAGGAAAATTTGAAAAATGTTCAACCTTTTCCGAATGTAAATTTGCAAAAAAAAAAAAATTAAATGTTTTCAACTTTTCCAAGAAAAATGTTTAAAAATGCAAATATTTTTCGAGGTAAAATTAACAAAATTTTCCACGTTTTTTTTTTTAAAAAAAATACACAACTAACCACATTTTTTTTGGACAATTTTTAAAACCATTACTATATACACATTTAAAAATGTTGCACTAATTTCGAGTACAAATTTTTAAGACGTGTAATGTTTTCCTATAAACTTTTACAATATTCCACCTTTTCTAAGGACAAGTTTGCAAAATTTTGAAAATTGTTAATTAAGTGCGAATACTTAAAAATATTATAAAAATTCTTAAGCCTTATTTAGAAAAGTTTTCCAATATTTTCAAAAAAATGTAGAAAGGAAGGGGCCTGGAACACATTGCGCCCCACAAATAATTCGTCTCAGAGGGCCTGCTAATATGTCTTGTCGTAAAACTATGTCACTATAGAATTTTTAGATTAAAAAATGTTTAAAAGTTTAAATAACTGTCTGTTTTCTCGATATTAACCTAATTTTAAATTGCATTTCTTTCTCGACAGAATCACATTTCCGAATGTAAATTCTCTTACCTAAGGAGTTTAACTGACCAAATTCAAACGTTGAATCTCTTAGACAGGTAATAACTTAAAATGGATCGATCGATGACACGTGTTAAAGATTTAAATACATTAAAACCTGCAAAAGTAACCACCAAAAAAATGCAATGTTGGTCACTGTACTGTACACAGGTAGCCATTTTACAAAGAATGTCTGAATTAAATTAAAATAATGAACATGTACAGACAGTACAGTGTACTTGGACATGTGACTGCAAAACATGTATTATCAAACCACAAAACCAAAAAAGTACAGAATCATCATGTCCAAAGGTTAAAGCAAGATTTAACGTGACTCATCCGTTATCTGCGCTGTCACTTTTTAAGGTACATTGGTAATCTAAAAATTGCAATAAAGACGATACACACTGGTCACTGTACAAAATAGACAGGTGGATACTGGTCACTATACAGAAAATTTTTTGTTGAGATTGGATGTAAATGTGTTTCTCAACAATTAAATACAGGCGTGTCGTTTATGATTGCTGCTTGGAATTATTGTGGTAGCGTCAATAATTCCGGGAAAAGTTCCATAAGTTGCAAACCTCACGTGAAATGATGATTCCTGGT
>JAQGBX010003755.1:0-16619 GCA_034698745.1 Megaphyllum sjaelandicum | reverse complement strand
CCGATCGTACCACATTTTAATTAATAAAACTACCGAGCAAATCAACAGAATGGAAGACCTAATGAACTGAAACATATGGCATCAATTTCAACAATGATTCATAATGGACGCAGCGTACTGAAACTTTTTAGAGACGCAGTTGAACATTTGCGTGTTAACCCTATATTAATCTACGAATTTCGAAAATTGGCGATTCGTGTAAATTATCTGTTAAATTATTAACATGTCGTCATTTCACAGAATCTGATTTTTGCGTCATTCGTTAAAATTCTACTGACATTAACAAAATTCTCCCAAAAAAGTCCCAAAAAATGACCAACCTGCAGATGTCCGACAAAAATGTTCGAAATAACCTACATGTACGATTAATTGACCGAAAATTGCCAATTTTTTTTGACATTTTAAGGACATCAAAATATGCGACCTCTAGGCGAGGAAATACTTGCAGTAGTAGTTCGACGTGAAAAACAGCTAAAAGAATCCAAAATAATGATGCACTTTTTCCAAACCAACCGTAGAATAAGTCATGAATCATTTTACCAAACAATTAGTCACAGCCACCATTTTTCCACAAGTTTTTAACGTTCATATTTAGTTGGTTATTAACCATCTGGCATACAGAATGACATCTGGTGTCACAGTAGTGAGCATACATTACTCATAATCTCACAAAGCGCTTTGGGCAATTTGTCCAATCAGGAGCCATCACGTGTCAAATACATGAATTAATTGACGAATAGCGTCGACCTTTCGTCCAGTATAAAACTTGATTCCAGTAGCGGTTGAAACAGATATTTTATGCTCTGAAACATTTGAATTTCTTTGAAAAATGTTGGTTCGTGTTTTGGTAGTATTAGCTCTGTTGAGCATGATGGCCGTTAAAGCTAGTCCTATAGCTGAAACAGAAACAGGCGACAACAGGAAACTCGATGATGTCCAATATCTCGAAAACCGCAATGTTTTTGACAACGCTTTAGATGAAACAGCAACAGATTATGTAGATAAAAGGAAAGTCGATGATGTCCAACATCTCGAAAATCGCAATGGTTTGGACACCTCTTCAGATGAAACAGCAACAGATTTTGTAAATAAAAGGAAAGTCGATGATGTCCAACATCTCGAAAATCGCAATGGTTTGGACACCTCTTTAGATGAAACAGCAACAGATAATGAAGATAAAAGAAAAGTCGATGATGTCCAACATCTCGAAAATCGCAATGGTTTGGACACCTCTTTAGATGAAACAGCAACAGATTTTGTAAATAAAAGGAAAGTCGATGATGTCCAACATCTCGAAAATCGTAATGGTTTGGACACCTCTTTAGATGAAACAGCAACAGGCGATTTAAGGTACGTACAGTATTTTTGAAAACAAATTTGGACAAGTGAAAAACAGATATTTCCATGTACTGCTTCAGGGTTTCCTCGCCAGGCCAGAACAGAGGGGAGGCTAAGGGGGCCATAAAGGCCGGGCCTACGAAGCCAAGGCACAGGTTTTACACTATAGATAGTTATATTTTAGCTACAAAATATCAAAAATGTCGCACTATTTATCTGAAAGGCGGCGAATCAAAGAAATTGTATGAAAGCTACATCCCCCATTTTTTTTGAAGTTTTCCTGGAAACCTGCAGTTGCCCTAATTTTGCACATGTTGTTATATTTGTGCAAGTGCCAAATTCGTTGTCTCTGTGACCTTTCTGGGACATGAACAAAGGTCGGTGAATTTGATAAGGCACAAAGGTGTTAAATTGTTCCTGACGGTAAAATTAGTCAAATCAGTTTATAATGGACCATTGACCAAGTTAAAAATGGCATCACATCTTTTTCAGACAATTTTAAAACTAAAAAAAACTTTGGTGCATTTTAGAAATAATTTAATGTTTTATTGGTTATTTTTGTTTAATTTTGTACGTTTCAGTGTTCCCCAGAATTTTCATTTTTAACTTAAATGATTTTTCCAGGTTTTTTAAAATTCCCTGCCCAACGATAATGTCAGAAATCGACTTATTTTACCAAATCGACAGGAGAATATTTTGCAACATTTACAAATGACAATGATAAAAAATTAACATAGAAAAATGTTAACGTTTAAAAAAAATCCATGACGTTTTTTTTATTTGACAATTTTGTAATCTGAGAATGTAGTAAGTTTTGAAAATTTGTCCTTAGAAAATGTGAGCAAAATTTTTCAACGTTTTCAAAAGTTAAAATTTTCAAAATCGTCTACGTTTTCCCGAGTGCAAATTTTAAAAAATTGTCACTTTTTCCCGAGCTTAAATTTGTAAAATTTTCCGCGTTTTCCCGAGTTTAAATTAGCCAATTTTTTCACGTTTTGCTGATTTCAAATTTGCAAAACTTTCCACGTTTTTCCGAGTTAAAATTTGCAAACTTTGCTACGTTTTCCTGAGTTCAAATTTGCAAATTTTTTCACTTTTCGCTGAGTTCAAATTTGCACAATTTTCCTCGGTTTTCCAAATTCAAATTTGCAAAACTTTCAACGTTTTTCCAAATTTAAATTTGCAAACTTTTCTACGGTTTCCCGAGTTCAAATTTGCAAAAATTTCCACATTTTTTCGAGAACAAATTTTTTAAAATGGTCAACGTTTTCCCAGATTTACATTTAAAAATTTGTCACGTTTTCCCGAATACAAAATTGTCCAAATTTCTCATGTTTGTTTTTTCAAAAACAAATTCCCAAGAACAATGGTAAAGTCCTATTTCTCAAATTTGTACACTTAAAATTCATTCATAATTTTTAAATACTTGTTTTTATAAGGTGATAGAAACATGATTAAAAAATGTAACGACTAGCTTAAAATGAGGCCTACTTTTTTTTCTCTGGCCCGGGCCAAGGTCCAGCTCTGCCCGGCCATGCTCCCCTCTAGAAATTTCATATTCAACATCCCTGACTTTTCCAGATTTTTAAGCAAATTTATCTAACCAATGTGAACATAGAAATATGCCAATGTTATTTGCGATTTTGCAAAATCGATATAGGAGAATATTCAAAAAACTTCCAAATTAACATAGACAATTTTTTATAAAATTAGCTAGGGAAAATTGTAAAAATTTTAAAAATTCATATTCGGAAGCTTAAAGTTGAACTCTGAAAAGGTTAATAATATGGCAAAATTTTCCTCGAAAAATGTTGGGCATTTTAAAAATCTGTACTCGAAAACAGTTGAAACACAAAATTGTAGATATATTTGTTTCACAGCATTTATTATTTTAAATTTTTCGGTACCTGTCATAGAAATTGTTTAAATTTTAACTTTAACATATTGATACATTTCAATTTGGTATCTACAGTACCATGTAGCAGTTCCCCTAACTTCCTCCCTCCTATCCTTGAAAGCAGCTGTTGTTTGTTTTATCTGTTGTTTATTCCGGGCGTATAAAAAACATTTCTGCCAATTACGCAATCCGAATCAATTCGGATTGAATTACGAATGGCCATTTTTTTCATTCGTGAAGTTAAGTGTGCAACAAGAATGCATTGATTTAAAAACAGGGATTGAATCTTTTCAAACCCATAAGCATGTCGAAAGTATCATTCGTAAAGCTTCTGTTTGAGTACTCCCGCATTCATGAGCATGTATGAGAAAACCATATACATCTATACAGTATTGAGATATACGCTCGAATATAATTATCAATGATGATTTGTTATCAATGGACGATATTTTGTATATAACATTTCTTTCCCCCAAATAAAAAAAGAACACATACCATTTTTCCAAGAAAACTATGCAATTCTTCCAAAAAATCTTTGCCATCTAAGGACCTGATTTAAAATGTATTTTTATTTGGAATATTAACAAATGGTTCATCTTCAGTGATATTTAATCTCTACCTGTCTTTTATAGAAATTTGATTTTATTAGGTTTCGAGGTTGATTCGAATCGTATGTTAATGGCCTGATGGGAAAAGAAGATGACCATTGGAGAAGAATTTCTTCATTATCTACAAGAAATTCCAAAACTTTTGTTTCAAAAATGTTCTCTTATATTTAGTTAAGACGAAGACAATAATAGTGTCAATAAAAATTTTGTTCTGCATCTCCAACTTGTTTGAAGCTTATTAATTATCTTCCTCACAGATTTTTTGAAACATTTCATCAGTTTGGGTTAGAAACAAGGGTCGGATATCCCGATTGTGCTTTTTTTTATAGTTTCCCACAATCACCCAGACGAATGCCGGGATAATTCCTATATAAATTTGATTTTTTAGATGCCGTCCTCATTATCGTTGCCAGTCAAAAGCCCGGTTAAATATGAAGGGCTGTACGGATTGCACCAATTGTGACTGCTGATTAAAGTTGATTACACATTTGATATAGGATAGGAGGTCACATTTGATATAGGATAGGAGGTCACATTCGAGTATGCAGACCCTTCAATTTTAGCAGTGTTTTTCACGGCTGGTCAAACAATTAGATTTTAAATTTAGTTATAAAACATCGTAAAATACGTGGATTTTGTGCATTTACGAAATTTATTTATTAAAAGAAAGTTAAAACTGACATTTGTTCTGCATGCATGAATGCAAACATGCGTTGCCATAGTGCATTGCAGGAAAAGTGGTCTAGTAAATTCCCGGAATCTGTGAAATTTTACTGCATATATATGCATTATATTCCACCCACGTATTAAAATGAAAAATGCAACAAATGCTAATGAAGTACGAATAGTAGTTATATTTTTAATTGCTTTTTAACAGAGGATGACGTCATTAAAAAAACTTATAAAAAAACCGCGAGCTTTCCTGCAATGCTTATTTGTAATGCGCAAACCGCATGATAATATGAAAAACAAAGTTTTAATCAATAATTAATAGCCAATTTTGTACAGAAATTAGATATTTGTGATATTAAATACTAAAATTCTGTACACACATAAAATTTCTTTATAAAGTCAAAAGTTTTAAAATTTAAACTTATAATTCCTTAGAATAAAAGCATATTCAACATACGTACAGTTAAGTTAAGAACAAGTTCTTGTTGAGATGTATTTATTTTTGAATGCTGTTTAGAGAGCCAATCGTAACACATTTTAATTAATAAAACTACCGAGCAAAAAACAGAATGGAAGAGTTAATGAACTAAAACATATGGCATCAATTTCAACAATGATTCATAATGGACGCATCGTACTCAAACATTTTGGAGAGGCAGTAGAAACAAACGGTCATTGAAGATGCAAGCCACGCCGGACTAAGCTGACCAATGAATAAGAAATATTTCATCAATTACATGTACATGTAATACAGTATTAAAATATAAAATATAAAGTATTAGTAATTAATACAGATTTTTTAAAAAAGAAATACAATTGCAATTTTTTTCAACGTACAACTAAATCTAGAGTTGCATATTGTAACTGATGACGTCATTTATTGAAATTCTTATGACGACGTCATCAGATTAGATCATTAATATTAATATGACGTCATTTCATAGAATCTGATGATTGCGTCATCCGTTGAAATTCTACTGACATTTACAAAATTTCTCTAATATTCTCCAAATTCTTTTCGGACATCAAATCTAGTTCCAAAAAAAGTCCAATTTGATGTCCGAAACCACCTACGATTAAATGACCGAAAATTACTATTTTTTGACATTTTTATGACATCCGAAACATCAAGAAATGCGACCTCTAGTGGTGAAAATACGTGCAGTAGTTCAAAGTACAAAAAAAAGATAAAAGCATTCAATA
This sequence comes from Megaphyllum sjaelandicum, assembly GCA_034698745.1. Taxonomy (NCBI): domain Eukaryota; kingdom Metazoa; phylum Arthropoda; class Diplopoda; order Julida; family Julidae; genus Megaphyllum; species Megaphyllum sjaelandicum. The sequence goes on along the minus strand of JAQGBX010003755.1, from coordinate 10,901 downwards.
TAATGATGCAATTTTTCCAAATCAACCATAAAAAATATATGAATCATTTTAAGAAATAATTAGACAATCATTATTCCACAAGTTTTGAACATTTATAGATGGTTAATAATCTTCTGGTATGCAGCATGACATCTGGTGTCACAGTGGTGTGCATAAATTACTCATCTCACAAAGCCATTTGGGCAATTTGTCTAATCAGGAGCCATCACGTGTCAAATCCATGACCTAATTGACGAATAGCGTCGACCTTTCGTCCAGTATAAAACTGGATTCTAATTGCAATTCGAAATAGATATTTTCTGCTCTGAAGCATTTGAATTTCATTGAAAAGGATGGTCGATCGTTTCTTGGTTCCACTATTTTTAAAACAAATTTAAACAAGTTAAAAACCTTTCTACAGGGTTTCCTTCCTCTTTCACTACTTCCCGCCCCTTCCTTCCTAAAGAAATTTCATATTTAACATCCTTGAATTTTCCAGATTTTTAAACAAACTTACCTGACCAATGTGAATATTAAAATATGCCAATGTTACGCGCGGTTTTTCTAAAATTAGCGAGAGGAAATTGTAAAAATTTTATAAATTTATTTTCGGAAGCTAAAAGTTTTACTCTGAAAAGGTTAAGAAAATTGCGAATTTCCCTTCTAAAAATGTTATACTGTATGTTTTACAAATGTGTACCATACTTTCTACTTATCCGAGATTTCCACATATCCACATGACAAACATAAAAAGCTGCACCTGAAGGCTAGATAAAAACATCACATATACGGATTTTTTCCACTCATAATGGTATTTTTCCCAACATATCCGACTTTCGAAGATCGAAGTCTCGCATTTGGTGGACGTGGGTTGGATTCCCGGGGATACTAATCCGATTGTGCTTTTTATAGTTTCCCACAATCACCCAGACCAATGCCAAGCTTGTTCCTATATAAATTTGTTTTTTTAGATGCCGTCCTCATTTTCGTTGCCGGTCCCAAGCCCGGTTAAATGGCAAGGATTGTGGGGATTGCACCAATTGTGAAAGCCTAGTAAATTTGATTACACTTTTAATATAGTAGTTCACATACGAGGAAGCCAGAGCCTTCAATTTTAACTGTTTTCCACAGATGGTCAACCAACTAGATTTAAAATTTAGTTATCACACATAGTAAAATACGTGGACTTTGGTGCATTTACGAAATTTATTTATCAAAACAAAGTTAAAACTGACATTTTTTCTGCAAGCATGTATGCAAACATGGGTTGCCACAGTGCATTGCAGGAAAGGCTGCCTAGTTAATTCCTGGAATCTGTGAAATTTGACTGTATATAAATGTACTTTACAGTATGATACACATGTATTCAAATGAAAAAATGCAACCAATTCTAATGATGTACGAATAGTAGCTATAATTTTAATTGCTTATTAACAATTAGTCACAACCATCATTCCACAAGTGTTGAACTTTCATAGATGGTTAATAACCTTCTGGTGCGCAGCATAACATCTTTGTCACAGTGGTGTGCATATATTACTCATCTCACAAAGCCATTTAGGCAATTTGTCCAATCAGGAGCCATCACGTTGAATACGTTGAATTTGCCTGACTTTTTTAAAATAAATCATTCTTCCTGACATATCCAGGTTTTCTAAGTCTAGGGGAACCCTGACTATTTTACCAAATAAAATGACATAATAAATGGCACATTTCTAACATAAAAAGGCATAATAAAGTAGCTATGCATATATGGTGTCTCATTTTTTTCCGAAGCAACATTACAATTTGTCACGAATAATTAAAACAAACAATTAGTGGCAAACATTCCACCACATGTTCTTTCAACGATCTGTCTTAACAGGAATTAACAAGCAATAATGCATGGTCCATAATAGGACAATTAATTAGTTCGACCAATAAGCATCTTATTTTCAACTGGTTTAAAAGCTGATGCAAATTCAGAATCCAGACATAAAATTTCTGTTTGGCAAATCTGCATTCGTTACAAAATGTGGGTTCGTTGTTTGATCGTTTTGATGATGTTGAACATGATTACAATTTGTGCGAACCGTGTTGAGCCATCGTTGAAAGAAATGAAAATCAATAATCTTAAAGTCCGATTAAATCGCGGTTTCGGCACAATTTTTGAGTGGGTTAAGAAACAATTTGAAAACTTAAAAAACGGGCCGCCTAAACAACCTTCAAAACAATCAGGAAGGTAAATATAGCGTGCTTGAAAATTATAATTGGAATTATTGTAATATTAGAATATATATAAAATACCTTAGAAATGTATCAATGTGAATTAATATTAAAAATAACAGCACACAGTACACAATTCGTAAAAAAAACATACTAAAATTTTATCTGCGTTATCAGCGTTAAAATTTATCTGTGTTAGGCAAAAAAAAAACGTAAATCAAAATTTTAACTTAGTGTAATACACAATTTTACAAAAAAAGGGTTGCAAAATTGTGGGTATATTTAATTTAAAATTTTAAATACATGTAAAACCAAATTACGAAATGCAATTACAAAATTTACTTACATGTAATTCAAAATTTGACATAAATATAATTTAAAAATTTAAATAAATGTAATACCCAATTTAACAGACATGTAATACAAAACTGTGGGTACATTTAATTACAAATTTGAAATGAATGTAATAGAAAAATTTTAAAAAAAACATGTAGGCCTAATACAAAACTGTATACGTACATTTATTTCAAAATTTTAAAAAGAACACAAAATTTTAGGTACATTTAATTCACAGCATTTCTTATTATTTTGAATTTTTCAGTACATGTCTTGGAATTTTTGTTTAAATTTCAACCTTAACATATTTATACATTTTAAGTTTAGTATTTCCAGTACCATGTGGCACTTCCCAATACTATGTCAATGCCAACACATAGCTCCGACCCCGCTTCAAAAGTGACACAACTCGATATTTTACATTTTGAGATCGCAACAAAGCGCTATACTACTTAATAATTAGTTTAATTAATATTATACCATATGTTACCCTTATCTGCATAGTTTCAGCTTTAATTTGATCGATTTAATACTGTATTAAACCAGAAATCTAAGCACAGAGACTTTATTTTAAAATGTATTTTCGAATCGAAATATTAAGAAATCGTTCATCTTCAGTGATATTCAATCTCTACTTGTCTTTTTATTAGAGAAAGTATTAATTTATGATTATTTTTTTAGAAAGGTTTATTTGAAACGTATGTCAATGGCCTGATGACCAAAGGAGATGACCAACGGAAGAGAATTTCTTCATAAACTACCAGAAATTCCAAAGCTTTTGTTTAAAAAAATGTTATCTTTTAGTTTAGTTTAGTCGAAGACAATAATACTGTTAATAAACAATATTCTGTATTTTCACTTTGTTTGAAGCTTATTTATTATCCACGATCATCTTTCTAACAAATATTTCAAAACATTCTATCAGTTGGGGTTAAAAACAAGATGGCTGCCTTTGCCATAAACCCCGGAAATGCGAAAAAAAAAAGTCCAAATTCCGTGAAAGCTTCTAGAAAACTATTTTTTTCTAAAGAAAATTATAAAATTTTCTCCGAGAAAAATATACAATTTTTTCCAAGAAAATTACCATTTTTTTAAAAAAAAGAGAACTATACAATTTTCCCAATAAAACTAACATCTTAAAAAAAATAATAATTAATTTCTCCAAGAAAACACTTTTCCAATATAACTACCATTTTTTAAAAAAAATACCACTTGTTTTCCCAGAAAAACAACCATTTAATTTAAAAAAGACTGCACACAATTTCTTCGATAAAAACTATAGTCAATAATCATTTTAGTACCTATAGGTGATTTTCCGTGTGTACTAAATTAATATTTCCAGATATTGCACATATGTTGTTATATGTGACCTTCTGTAATGATCCTCATGTGAATTAAATTGATATGCCCATATTTGCTCTTTTACAGGACAATAACCGAAAATTTACACAAATGGGCATAATTCATGTGGCTAAAGATATTTTTATATCTTAACGCACACCATAAACAATACTATACAAAGGATTTCCCTTTAAAGCAGATTTTCAAAATGCCTGATACCTTTATTTGATTCATGTTTTGCATTTAATTATCAAAATTTAATTATATGATTTATTAATGCTTTGTAAAACCAAGCATTAATAAATCTTATAATCAAGTTTTCATAAAAAAATAAATTAAATAATGAAAGTACAAGACATTTGTCATATTTGTTCAGCAATTTTTTAATTTAAAAAAAATCAAAAAATTAAAGCATGGCATGTTACTAAATAAAAGTTATGAATAGTTTGAAAATTTTATACTCAGAAAACGTGAAAATGTGTACTCTGAAAACATTGAAAATTCTGCAATTTTGTATTCGAAAAACGTGGAAAACTGCAAATTTGTACCGGGAAATTTTAAAACTAACTAACTATCTAACCATGTACATGTTCAAGCATTAAATTTGGAATGTGACAACAAGAATACGTTGACTTTTCCTGACAATTTCAAAATAAATCATTCTTCCTGAACATTTCCATATATTTTCAAGTCCTATATACATAGTTGATCCCCAAATGGTCGGATAATAAACAACAATGAGAAAACGAAAAACGACTTTGATGAGAGACAGAACATGTGGTGGAATGTTAGTCACTCATTGTTTGTTTAAACTCTTTTTCACTACTTGTATTGTTGTTTTTGAAAAATTGTGACATACATTGAACTTGTATTTTTGGCGACACCGAAACATCGTTTTGTAAACATTTTACGCTTGGTCGTGTCTCGTTTTCAAATTGATTTTCAAGTTTTCTGATTTTTCCAGGTTTTCGAGGTCTATCCAAAAAAGGGCAAAATTTGACTAACAACAATGACAACATTATACCTAAAAAGTAATAAATTCTGACCAAATGAATGGCACATATTTCAACAACAGAACAAAAGCCCTTTTTCGTAAAAATAAATGTCACCCTTCTGCCATAAAAAAGGCACAATAATGTATCTCTGAAAGTGTCGCCTAAAAGATGTCACGAGTTTTCCAAAACAACAATACAAGTAGTTACGAATAATTTAAACAAACAATTGGTGACGAACATTCCGCCACATGTTCTGTCTCCCATCAAAGCACTTTCAACAATCCGTCCAATCAGAAATTAACACGTGACAATGCATGGTCCATAGCAGGACAATTTGACCAAACAGCATCCTAGCTTCGACTGGTTCAAAAGCTGATATAAACTCAAAATCCAGGCATAACATTTTTGTTTCGCAATTCTGCATACCTTTCAAAAATGTTGCTGATTAATTGTTTGATCGTTTTGCTCGTGTTGAACATGATGACAATTTGTGCAAAGCGTGTTGATCCATCGTTAAAAGACATGGAATCCGTTAATTTTAAAATCCGATTAAATCGCGAATTAACTTTCCCATTTATTATCGACTACGTTAAAGAACAATATAATAAATTTATAAGCTTCTTTAAACAAGTCCCACAAAAAAATGGAACAAGGTAATTATAGCGTGTTTGAAATTATAATATTAGAATATGTACATAATACCTTAGAAATTTATGTATGTAGGCCTATACAGAATAAGATTAAAATCCTAGGGTAAATAAAGTGTATATAATTCGTATAAAAACATACCAACATTTTATTTTTGAAAAGTGTTAGTCGGAAAATTAAGCTGTCCCGTAACTTCAAAATTGTAGGTAAATTTATTTAAAATTTTTAAATAAGCGTAATTCATAAATTAACGGACATTTTAATATTTTAAATAAAATTAATTGAAAAATTAACATTCAATTATTTCATTATTTTAAATAAACGGAATTTTAAAAATTAACATACATGTAATTAAAAATTTTAAATAAATGTAATACAAAAATGTTGATATGTGTAAAAAACATTTTAAAAAACATATATACAAAATTTTAGGTATATTTAATTTCGAATTTTAAATAAAAGTCATGGAAAATTTTCAAAAAAACATGTAATAGAAAAATTAAAGGGTACATCATGTATTTCATTGTAAACATTTAGTTTCAACATAGCTTCAAAAGTGACCCAACACGATATTTGACATTTTTAGATCGCAGTATACAAAGCACGATAATACATTACTTAACAATCTGTGTTATTAATACTACATCATATAAACGTAAAATTCATCTACGTAGTTTCAGCTTCAATGTGATCGATTTAATACTGTCCTAAACCAGAAACCTAAGGACAGAGATTAAATTTTAAAATGAAATTTTTTATTTGAAATATTAAGAAATCGTTCATTTTCAGTGACATTTTATCTCAACCTGTTTTTTATTAGAGAAAGTATAGATTTATGATTATTTTTAGAATGGCAAATTCGAATCGTATGTAAATGGCCTGATGGGAAACGAAGATGACCAATGGAGAAGAATTTCTTCAAAAACTACTATAAATTGTTTTAAAAATGTTATCTTATAATATTCAGTTTATTTTAGTCTAACACAATAATACTATCAATAAAAAATATTCTACATCTCCATCTTGTTTGAAGCGTATTTTTTAACCACCAGCTTTAGTCCTCAAAGATATTACTCAACATTTCAACAGTTAGGGTTAGAAACAAGGTGGCCGCCACTGACATGAACCCCTAAAATCCAAAATTAAACTTATAAAAACGTTCTTATTTAATTTGGAAACGATTAGAACATTTTCCCATGAAGTTCCCATCTTTACAAGTTGTGATAAAACGTGACATTTTCCTTACATCTTTGGCATCATAAGGGTAAACTGTGGGTAAAATTTATGTCAAAATGTGACAACAGGTGTCCATTTCCATGCATGTCATTATAAAACTTTATGACCAAATTCATGTTCAAGTTGTATACGAACATGACATGAATGCATTTTCTAAAGAAAGTTTTACCATTTTCTAATGACAACTAAAACCAACTCAATGTTGTCTTAAATTTTACAAATAGTTATAATCCCTAGCATTTAAATGAAATATGATTTAGAAATTCTAGAAATTATATCACTTATGAATTTTCCATATATACAGAACAAAAAAATTGGATTTTAATTATTTCAAAACAATTTATTGCAAAACAATTTGCATTAATCGGCTGGACTGCTATAAGCTACCAAATAGAACATAACATTTTTAAAATCCAACAATACGATTAGTCACGAATCATTTCAATAAACAAAATTGCTATAAAATACGCGAGAGAAAATTGGAAACATTTTACAAATTCATATTCAGAAGCTGTTGAAATCTTTGCAAATTTATCCTTCAAGAAAGCTATGAATATACAAATTTTTCTCCAAAAATGTTGAACATTTTACAAATCTGCACTCGAAAAAGTAGGAAATTTTGCTAATTTGTTCTCGGAAACCATTAGAAATTTTAAAAAATATAACACGAAAACCGCTGGGAATCTTGCATATTTGAATTACGAAAAATTTGAAAATTTCAACATGTGGAAAAATTTCCAATTTGTGCTCAAAAAACGTGAAACACTTTGAAAGTATATAAATTTAAACTCGAAATGTACAAAAACAAAGCTCGGAAACTGTTGATATTTTTACAAAATTAAAGTCGAAAACAGCTGGAAATCTTGTAAATTTAAATTACGTAAAAGTTTAAAAATTGTGACGTTTGTCTAACTAAACTATTAAGAATTTAAAAATTTACGTAAAAACAATTTTAGTTTACATGTCTGTTATTTTGCGTATTACGTTTATTTAAATTTTCGAATAACATTCATGTAAAATTTTGATTTACATGTATTTAAAGCTTTCTATTACACCTTTTTAAAATTTCTAATTTGCAAAGGCTAATAAATTTTCTGACAATTAAGTTTCAGATAAAATTTCAGTATGTTTTTTAACGAATTATTTACACTTACATTTTCCAAATGTTAATCGTATTCTACTTGTATAAATTTCTAAGTACATACTAATAAAATAATAGTTCCAACTGTAATTTTCAAGCAGGCTATATTTACCTTCCAGTTCTTTTTGGAGGTCGTTTAAATTGATTAAATTTTTGCTTAACGTAGTCAAGTGTAACTGGGGCATGTTTGCGATTTAATAGATCATCACGATTCGCACAACGAACCAATTAACATTTTTGAAACGGATGCAGATTTGCCAAACAGAAATTTTCTGTCGGAATTCTGAATTTGCATCAGCTTTTAAACCAACCGAAAATAAGATGCTTATTGGTCAAATCAATTGTCCTATTACTGTCCATGCATTGTCACGTGTTAACTCCTGTTTTACGGATCGTTTAAAAAACATATGGTGGAATGTTAGTCACCAATTGTTGGGTTTAATTATTCGTGACAATCTGTATTGTTGCTTTAGAAAAAATAGCGTCATTTTTTTGGCAGTCAATTAGACCCATATATACATATAAAGTTACTTTATTGTGCCACTTTTTTGGTAAAAATGTGCTTATATTTTTATAAAATTGCGTTGTTCTTTGTTATAAGTATATTTTATTTGGTAAAAAAGTCAGGGTTTCCCTAGACTTTGAAAACCTAAAATAAAACTTGGAAATATCAAGAAAAATGATTTATTTTACACAATTCAGGAAAATTTAACGTATTCTTATGGTCATATTTCAATTTCCAAGTACAAATTTACAAAACTTTTAACAGTGTCTTAGGACATTTAATAAATCCTCAATTGAAAACTCCTAAAAACGTTATTATGTAATTTCTTTAAGGTTCCTAGAAAACTACAATTTTTTAAATACATGTAAAACATTTTATTTTCGAAGGAAATTCTATAATTTTTCCTGATACAACTACACCATTCTTTCCGAAAAAAAATACCCACATTTTTTTTCCAAAAAAAATACCATTTTTTCAAAGAGAACTAACTAGTAAACTTCAAATAACACTAAACTAACATCTTTAAAAACAAACAATTAATTCATGCAAGAAAACACTTTTTTTATTAAAACAACCATTTTTCAAAGAAAACTACCATTTTTTCCAAGTTTTCAAAAAGACTGCACACATTTATTTCCTTTTATTTAAATTTTGAAACTTTTATACTCAGAAAACGTGAAAATATGTAGGCTACTTAGGAAATATTGACAATTCTGCAAATTTGTACTCGGCAAACGATGAAAACTTTGCAAATTTGTATTGGACAATTTTAAAAACTTTGTAAATGAACTCTAAGCTAAACCTTGAACATGCACATTAAATTTGGATTGTGACAGCCAGAATACGTTAAATTTCACTGACATTTTCAAGTTTCCTAATTTTTAAGGTTTTGGAGGTCTACCAAAAATAATGGCATAATTTTACCACGAACAATGACAAGATTTTACCTTAAATATAATATATTTTGACCAAAAAATGGCACAATTTTACCAATTTTGATAAAAAAACAAAAGCATTTTTTCATAAAAATAAATTGCACACTTGTACCATAAAACAGGCAAAACAACGTAGCTCTGAAAGTGTCGCCAAAAGATGTCACACTTTTTTCAAAACAACAACACAAGTAGTCAAGAATAATTTAAACAAACAATTGGTGACAAACATGTTGCCACATGTTCTGTCTCACATCAAAGCGCTTTCAACGATCCGTCCAATAAGCAGTGGACACGTGACAATGCATGGTCTATAGCAGGACAATATGACCAAAAAGAATCCTAACTTCGACTGGTATAAAAGCTGATGTAAATTCAAAATTAAGGCATAAAATTTCTGTTTTGAAAATCTGCATACAGTGTACGTTTCAAAAATGTTGTTGGTTCGTTGTTTGGTCGTTTTGCTCGTGTTGAACATAATGACAATATGTGCTAATCGTGTTGATCCATCGTTGAAAGAAATGGAAATCAATATTTTTAAAATCCTATTAAATCGCAAAAATGTCCCAGGAATTTCGTTTATACGACCTCCAAAAAAAACTGGAAGGTAAATATAGCTTCAAATTTGAATGATAATTTAAATTATTATAATATTAGAATATATACAGGGTGTTTCAAAAGAAAAAGTTAATAATTTTAGGGGTTGTAAAGGGTACTAAACTGAACATGTTTAAGTATAGGAACTTATGGGTGCCGACGTCATTTAAAAAGTTATGAATGTTTAAATTTTGAAAATTTTTAACTTGAGATTAAACGGAGGTGCTCCTTTCGAAAGACTGTCCCGCATAGCACCAACGTTTGTAAGGAAAGCTATGCGCAAGGGGCCCCTCCGTTTACTCCCAAGTTATAAATTTACAAAATTAAAACATTCATAACTTTTTTAAATAACGCCGGCACTTCTAGGTTCCTGTACTAAACATGTTCAGTTTATTACCCTTTACAACCCCAATAATTATTGACCATTACTTTTGAAACACCCTGTTTAAAGAATACCTTAGAAATGAATACAAGTAGAATAGGATAAACAAATTTTGGAAAATAACAGTGTATTTAATTCCTAATAAAACATACTAAAATTACTTGAAATGTGATATTCTAAAAATAAAGTGGCCTTTGTTTATTTAAAATTTTAAATAAACGTAATTCAAAATTTTAAATACATTTAAAACAAAATTGTAGGTAGCCTACATTTAGTTCAACGGTTTAAATAAATGCAATGAAAAATAACTTACATGTAATTCAAAAATTTAAATAAACGTAATACACAAAATAACAGACATCTACATGTAATACAAAGTTGTAGGTAAATTTATTTCAATTTATTGTAGGTACATTTAATTCAAAATTTTTAATAAATTTACTACAATATTAAAGATATTTTTAATTTTTTGTTCGTACATGTAGGCTACCTGTCATGTAATTTTTTGTATCAATTTCAGCCTGAATATATCCATACAGTTTGGTACCTCCAGTGCCATATGTGATAGTTCCCCCAAATTCAATCTCCCCCCCCCCCCCCTTCA
>JAQGBX010003754.1:0-16625 GCA_034698745.1 Megaphyllum sjaelandicum | reverse complement strand
CTAAAAATGGGCTTGACCCCCCTACCATATGGCATTTAGTTGCTGACTGTAGGGTACTGAGTTGAATTGAATTGAACGTCCTTTTTTGAGCGGCCCCTTAGGTGGTCCGAATTCAATTCCGGGTGTCCCACATACGTCCAGCTGAGGGGGGTGGTCAATCGACCCCTCGTCCCAATAAATTACCCTGAAGCACGCATGCACGCCAAGCAGACAACAACAGAGGCTAATTTTAGCATATTTTCGTCCAACACGGGTATACAACTCGAGCATCCTTACACCTTTTTGAGCCACGTAACCATCATCATCAACATCATTGCTGACCATCATCATTTTGACCATTATGATTTGGAGCATCATCATCATGATGATCATCAGGAGGTGTTATCCCAGCTCGAATAACAGAGCGGCGTAACATTTCGACGAAATGTTAAGTGGTAGTTTGGGGCCAATGGCGAGTGTGAAATGACCACCCCATTGACCAAAGGCTATTTCGTTGGAAGTGGGCGGCATTTTCGGTGCAGCCGTAATTACAGGGCGAGATAATGAAAATTTACGAGCAGTAATCACCTCCTTCAAAAACGGTTTTTGCCAAAAGCGTTTTAAGCGCCATCATAGCTTTTATAGTTTGAAAAAAAAAAATTAACAACATTTTCTCAAAAAATTGAAAAATCTTTCATAATTTGCAGCATTTATATACACGTGTGCGTTTCTCTCACCATGCATGCAGAAGAGGTGTAAAAACTTATAACGAAATGAAGGAAAAAAAAGCAAGCAAGCAATTAGCGGAAGGTTGCAGCGACGATTAGTACAGAGCTTGATTTGTGGGTTTATCTCGAGGACCACCCATATGGCAGCGCCGCGAACGGGACTTAGGGGAAAAAAATCGGATATAACGAAGCGAGAGTGGGTGGGGGGAAATCGGTTGTATACAACGAACCGGGAGAGACTTGGAAATAAAACTTGAGATATACAGTACAACCTGCTAAGAGTGACCACCAAACAAAAATGCTATGTTGGTCACTGTAGGCCTATACGCAGGTGGTCACTATAGAAAGAATCCCTGAATTAAATTAAAATAATGAGCATGTTTACTGCACTCATATACATGTAGACTGTAATACACGTAGAAAAAAAAAAACAATACCAAAACAGTACAGAATCACCATGTCCAAGGACCAAGGGTTAAAGCAAGATGTAACGTGACTCATCTGTTATCTGGTCACTTTTTAAGGTAGCAATGTAAAAATTGCAAAAAAAGACAACACGCACTGGTCGCTGTACAAAATAGACAGGTGATCACTGCAGTCACTATACGGAGAATTTTTATGAAGGAATTGTACACTAGAAAAAACAATACACTAAAAAGTGGTCAACATAAACAGGTAGTCACTTTTTTAGGTTGTACTGTAATTCAATAAACTCGAAAAAGACTCTGGGGAATGATTTCTTTGAGAGATTAAAAAGAAGAATTGGTCTAAATGACTGAATTAAACAAGTTTTGAAATTTAAAATTTCAAACTTTTCATTTTGGCCCTATAAAACAATTAAGGTGTAAAATTTGTACTTTGTATTTTCAAACAACTGAGTACGAGTTACATAATACAATATTGGAAACACGCTGAGGGCAGACTTAACGTTGAAAATGGGATTACTCAGGCAGAAGTTTTACGAATCGCATTTAAAGCACGCTGAGGACCTTCTTAACGTTGCTATTGGGACATATTACGCGCACAATACCTTGAGAAAATTAGAAACACCAGGTAGAAGTTTTAAGAATCGCACTTTATCTGTTTCATGCCCACCGGTACTTTTAAGTACAAGCTATTCATAAATTTATTGCCCCTCAGAAATTGACTTTTGGTTGCACTGCAATGCTTCATTGTATAGCGGAATAGCCCCTCTTTAAATAGATGCTCGTAGTGCATCCATCCTACTGGCATTTTTAAGGAAATTATAGCATTTTCAAACTGTCGTTTATAAATGGAGGGTACTCAGGAAGACTATTTTACAAATAGTGTTTTTTGGTGGTCGTTTTGTCACGCGTGCAAAAGGAATGCATTAAATGGTGCGAAAAGTGTGATAACCTCGTGCGCTATTTTTAATGTAGATTTTGAACATCAGGGGACTATACACGACTGCTAAAAATGCATTTCGTAAAGCGCCTTGTTGAGTATACCCCTTATTTATACTGCTTTAATAACGCAGGACGTCTTATTTACGTTCTCTCACTTAAAATTATTTTGTCAAAAATTGTAGTATTGCTACAATCACTTAAAAAATGGATTTATTTGGGATGTTCAGATAGCTTTACGAATCGTACTTTAGCAGTCACGATGTCAAGCGGGTAAAATAGATATACGTCTATTGGCTTAAAAAGTCACTCTGGGTGACTTTTTAAGCCGATACAAATATACATCAAAATTATAAGCCTTAAACATTTTAATATGTTAAGATTTAGGTCAGAATTATCATGTCGTAAAGCATGAAGGTGGGGATTGAATGAAATGCAGGAATGACTATCATTGATAATATAGCTCCAAATTCATTCCATCATGAATCTCGTAATCCTCTATTTTGATGTGATCCTTGAAGATTGTGCACCACTTTTTGAGCACTATTTTGTCCCATCTTGTCCCTGTCTGCGCAGAAATTAGCTTTTCCAAGTCTCCGATTGTGTCGTCTGGATTGCATTTTACCCTCACCTTCCCTAAGCGATCATTGCACATTATTTCAATCATGCTTGCAGCTGAATTGGGGGTAAATTGGATATATAGCGAACCGAAATGAATTGAGGATAAATCGGATATAGCGAACCAAAATGCAGGCTACTTATCTGGATAATGTGATAAAAAGATCCACGAGAGCTATTGAAAATTGGATGTTATCCTATATCTGGATATCGGATGTAAGGATCGAATCAAGAATAAGCATGGAAAAAAATCCGATGTAACCGAGAATAGAGAAAAATCTGGATATAGCGAACTAATAAGGATTTGGGAATATCGTATATAACGAACCAGGAGAGACTGGAAATAAAACTTGAAATATTGAAGGAATTCTGGACACGAAAAACTGAAAGGAATTGCGAAAAATCGATGTAACGAATCGAGGGTGAATTGGGGCAAAGCAGATATAGCAAATCTAAAGTGAATTGGGAAAAATCAGAAAAGGAAGAACCGAAATGTACTAAACTGGATAATGATGGATATGATGGATGTTATTTTATCATTCACACTGACGTTCACACCAAAATATCTTTTTTCGATGGTACGATGCCGCAGTGGATGACAAGAAAAACCACGGGCATTGTTGGACATTTGTCAAAGGGATCAGGAATAATGGTCAGTCGGGATCCAGTTTTTAAGTTTGTTATCACTTTTTTATGCCATTTTATAAGATGGTATTTCAACACCACTTTTAAATTGTTGGGTATTTTTCATCACTCGAATTAAACAGAAATTTATGAAATTTATTAAATTTCGCATCGCGTTCCAAAATTTGCATATATAGGTTCATCAAGCTGACCTTGACCTATCCGCAGCCGTCATAATTCGCGTTGAGCCCTTAATTGATGGGAAATGTTCATAAACACGACTAGTTTTCAGTCAGTTTTTTGACTTTCTTAGCAACTATAGGTAGGCAACGTAATGCGTTGTTCTGTCACTTATGTGCTGATTTTTAGTCAGTTAATTTGAGCTTTGATTCGAGTGAAATTTGTAACTTTTTTATTAAGCCTTCTTAAATTCGAACTGCGGCGCATAATTCTTATTCTACCGGCAAAAGTAATTTCAGATTGGAAAACTGGACGGCGGTCAGTCACGCTTTGACCACACTCGAATTGAACTCCACGGTCCCAGCTCAGCAGAAAAATCAACCAGGTAGTTATTTTTTTATCAAATTTAAACAAAATTTTTAGAGACAACACTAATGAAACTCATAACCAAGAACAAAAAAGGAACGAAATGGAAGCTTTTTTTAAACTTTTTAAATCCTCGAAGATCCTGCACGGCGGTCATTGATGGATGCAACTGCCATAATCATCGGTCAGCAGGATATGAAATAATGGTCAGTTGGTGCAACTTAAGTTTTCACTTTTTTAAACTTATTTATGCCCAGTATTTGTACTTTTTGTCTTCAAGATCCTTGACCATGGTCATCGATGGACGCAACTCTATGGTTAGCAGGATCTAAAATAATAGCCAGTTTTTAGGTATCTGTTTTCATATTTTTTAAAACCACTTTATGCTCAGAATTTTGCACTACTTGAAGATCCTGGGCGGTGGTCATCGATGGTCAAGACCTCCCATCTGCAGCGATGGACATTGGGCAGCAGAAGTTAGGGCCAAAGAAGACAAAGGTTTAGTAGAATGCAATATTTGATGTTATTTTCACTTGCACTAAAAAATTTTTTTTGGAAAGGTCGATGCAGTTTGGGAAAACCGGAGGAGCCCAGGGAGCGTTGGACATCGGTCAGAGGGATTTGGAATAGGTTGGTTTGTGAATTTTTAACGTTGGCCTATTTCTGCACACAAAGGCTAAACACCAACGCCAGGGGATGTGACAGCGCCACCTTACCAGGGAATTTTGACTATGAGGGGGGACTTCCACCCCCACAAGAGATCATTAACGTGCAAAGATCAAATGGGATCTACACGGGACCTCGGTTTAAACTCTCATCCAAAAGAGCCATCACTTAGAGTATTTTGCACATCCTCAAAATTGTCACCGACTTCGACCAGTGAGCGAACAAAGCTAGTTAGGATCGAGAGGCAAGTGTGCAATCCACTCGACCGTAATGGTCAGTCGGATCCAGTTTTTAAGTTTCTGTTATCACTTTTTTATGCTATTTTATGCTCAACATTTTTTTAAATCCTCGAAGATCCTGCACGGTGGTCAACGATGGATGCAACTGCAATGGTCATCGGTCAGCAGGATCTGAAATAATGGTCAGTTGGTGCCACTTTTAAGTTTTTACTTTTTAGAAACTTATTTATACTCAGTATTTGTACTTTTTGTTAGTTGGTTGGTTTGCGGATTTTTAACGTTGGCTTATTTCTGCACATGAGGGCTAAACACTAATGCCAGGGGATGTGACAGCGTCACCTATCTGGTAATTTTGCCTACGAGAGGAACAAACGTTTCCCCGTGTACAAATTTGCAAAATTGTTCGCGTTTTCCGTGAGTACAAATTTGGAAATTGATTATTAATATTAAATATTATCATATTGATTGTTTTACCCAAAATACGTTTTAGAAATGGAAAACGTTTACAGGACGGGCAAGACATTTCCAGAGTTGTTTCAAGAAGCCACTGATAGGCTTCTAACAGAGTTCCGCATAGACAGTGCAACGGCAACAAGTAGCGACGCTGCGCCACCAACCACTACAATAAAGAAGAAAAACTCAATGCAACGGCAACGAGTAGCGACGCTGTGCCTCCAACCACTACAATGGCGAAGAAAAAACTCAATGCAACGGCAACGAATAGAGACGCTGCGACTCCAACCACTACAATGGAGAAGAAAAAATGCAATGCAACGGCCACAAGTAGCGACGCTGCGCCTCCAACCACTACAATAAAGGAGAAAAAACGCAATGCAATGGTTAAGAACTACAGTCTTAGTTGCTAATTGCAAATACCACTAGAAATATAGTTGTACTTTGAAACTATTAGTTGCGAATAATTTTTTCCCAACACCAGTTTCTGGCTGTCATGGTACCGGTCTTATCAACCAATGTCACATAACATGTTCATAAATAAAGCCGGTCAGGCCTCCAAAAATCTTCTGGTGATCACCAGAACAGTGAAAGTGACTTGTCAGAATCCAAGAATGATTCTAGCAAATGTGAAGCCTTCTCTTCAAAATCAGAAAAAATATCCAGCGAAAGCATTCGTATCCGCAAGAAGATTTCAAGCAAAACAGGCAAAATGCATTAAAGGAAGGTTATATAAGAGTGCACAAACCATTGTACAATTCAAGTGAAGTTAAAAGCTTTAAAAATATGCAATTGCAAACCATGCAAGTCGACATGCTTTCAGACGCTTGGCAGATAGATTGGATGTAATGACAACTAAAATGAGGCAAATTCAGAGTGAAAAAGACAATGGCCAATGTACAAACAGCAAATAAAACTGATGAAGAAACTAATTGGAGAAGCAGCAGAGAGAACTGTGGTGTGATGCGCCACTGCTAGGTGGTGCTTATGTGAGTTTGTGAGAAAATGTCCCATTAAAGCTGCATCTCGTGTTTGCGAATGCATGGTGCTGGCGCAGCCCGGTGGTGTTGGGAATCTAAGCTGGGGGAAGGGAGTTGTGCATGCGCAGTTTGCGATTGGGAAAACTAAAGTGTGTTAGTTTTTGAAAACATTGTGATTTCCTTTTTTAGTCTTTTCACGATCGAGTACTTGATTCCTAGACTGGAGTTGAGTTGGAGCCTAAGCAATGACTCTTTAGTCATTGTGTTTAGTCATGAGTTACTCCGATTCAAGTTTCGATCGATCGACTCAGCTCATAGTTTGAGGCTACATCGTTTTCTTAAAAGTTTGTGCTCAATTTGTGGCTTATTAACAACTAAGCCACCATTGATCACCCCACCTGAATTAATGGACAAAGATTTGCACTTACATGAGCTAATGCATAACTTCCATTAGCGAAACGATTTAAAGATAGTTCATGTATGCAGGCGATTATGAATAAAATCGCCTATACACCTCAAATTATGGACAAACTAGCGGTAAATCCCGGCGTTTTCCAGGGAAATTATAGAAATCATAAACGTTGACCTGGGCAATGGCGTCCTTTTTGAATTACCGCTAAGTCACACAAACGTTCTTTTTGAATGACCCCTAAAGACACACAAACGTCCTTTTTGATTGGCCCCCAAGACACACAGACGTCCTTTTTGAACGGCCCCTAAGCCACACACGTCCTTTTTGATTGGCCCCTAAGACACACAAACGTCCTTTTTGAATGACCCCTAAGCCACACACACGTCCTTTATAAATGGCCCCGGAGACACACACACGTCTTTTTTCAAATGGCACCTAAGCCACACACACACGTCCTCTTTGAATAGCCCCTAATTAAGCCACATACCCACGTCCTTTTTGAATGGCCCCCTAAGCCACATACACGTATTTTTTGAATGGCCCCTAAGCCACACTCGTTTTTTTCACATTCACCCCCGAATTGTGAATTTTAACATTCAACGTATATACGCAGACTACAAGTCGCAATAAGAATTTTTCAGTTTACAATTTGTCAAGAAACGTTACATCTTGCTTTAACCCTTGAACATGATGTTTCTGTACTTTTTTTGGTTTTGTGGTTTTTGACTACACGTTTTACAGTCTACATGTATAAGTAGCCTACAGTGTACGTGTTCATTATTTTAATTAAATTCAGGCATTCTTTGTAGAGTGACCACCTGTGTACAGTGACCAACATAGCATTTTTTTGGTGGTCAGCTTTAACAGGTTTTACTGTAGGCTACATGTATTGGCTTTTCAATTTAAAAATGCAATGTACGATGCAACTGATATGTTGAACAGGTATCCATGTACATGTAGCTAGGGGTGGTTACAAATTCGACGATGAAATTTATGATGTAGGTGAGATGGAATGATGGTGTCTTGTCTAACTGCTCCACGCACTGTTCTTAGTATCATTCCTTCAATAATACTGATCTAAAGTACAGTAGAACCTGTCTAAAATCAACCCGTGTAAAATCAAATCCTCTCTATAATCAAAAAATATGCTGGTCTCGCCATAGGGACCCATGTATAAAATCAAAAAAACCTCCATAAAGTGTAATTGCAAAAAAATTTACTGGTCTACATTGGTCCCAACGATTTTTTAAGCTAAAAACAACAAAGAAACTGAAAAAATATCAAGCATGGAAACAAAAATACTAAACATTGTAGCAAAAATATCACCAATCCTTTGTGTTGTCAGATTTGATGAGATGCTCTGTTGACCGACTTCTTCAGTGTTTTAGAGATTGTGGATAAGCAGACCTTGATTTTGTGAATTTCCTCAAGCCACTGTCTGAGTTCCTCGAGTGAAGCACTTGGATGATCCTTTTTGTACCGACACAGGGCTAGACAGACTGTCATTGTGCTGTGAGTTGAACCTTTGGTCAACCTGATGTTGACCTGTACAATGTACTGGTAAATGTGACAGGTACATGTACATGTAGCTAGGAGCTGCAATGCAATCACTTTACATGTACTAAAATGGGGCCCAAAATAGAAAAAAGGAGAAATTCCCTGTACAGTGTATAAAGATGATGCCCAATAGCTAGTAACTCATCTAGAATTTAAAAAAGGTGAAATTCCCTATTTTACAGCTGTTTCTGGACGAACCTGTTTGAAATCAAAACCTGTCTAAATTCAAAATTTCCCCCGGTCCCAAGCGTTTGATTTTAGACAGGTTCTACTGTATAGTATATATCAATAATCTATTCTGCAAAATTCATTATGCGTAATTTCAGGGTGCTGTCACAATGGACGTTTTCATAACTTCATTTGTTGGCGCTAAATCGATCCGTCGGCCATCGTCCGCCAAGAATATGATCCGTTAACGAATCGGCAAATTTCGTGCGTTTCGCCAGATTGTTGTCATTTACGCATGTTTTGACGCCATTTGGCTTTCGTATCACGTTGGTCCGCGTATTAATCCTGGTCCCCCCCCCTATCTCCACGAAATCTGTCAATAATAATTGTGGCTCTAGCTGGAGCTGCCTTATCGCTTTGTTTGCCAATTGTAACTGTTCACGGTGTTCTCGCTACGTGACACTTTGCATTTCGCCCCCCAGAAAACACGAGTTTGTGCATAAAAATAGGCAGACACGCACCTTCGTGAATACCGCATTAGCCTAAGTGAATTACGCTATAGCGTGAACGGGCAAAAAATGATGAGAAACGGGCAAAAACAGCGAACATTTTCCATGTTTTTTTTTCTGTCGAACGTGCGACGATGCTGCCATGCGTGTCGCCCGAAGCATCTTCAAACTAGACTACATTGTACATTCAACAAATATATAATTTGAAGACGAAGTTGGAAAACTTTACACTTCCGTCAGCCGGGTTTACTAACAATATCATGGACGTAAACGCGTTTGGGTGCGATTCGCTCAGGCTGGAAGTTCGTTATTTCACCGTGATCCATATGCGAAAAACGTAGTTTTTGAAAGCTTCTTGAAAAGGTCACGGAACATATACGTGAAGGTTTAAAATTTCTCTCCTGGAAGAATTCATTCCTTTTACTGCATTCATTGTCTCGACAAAAAGTCTTCAATTTGTATGGTATTTAACTGGGGGAATAATCAAATTTTGATTAAGTGTATAGACCATTTGAAACCGTGAATTCAGTCGTTCATTTTGAGTAATTTTTACAAATATGTTTTTAGGATCAATGTGAAGATATTTTAATTTTAAAATCAAATTATACAGAATATTGAGTTATTTTCAATTTTTACTTTTTAAAAAAATAATAATAAAATGGTATATTCTGTTACTGTACACCAGATGGAAGCAGATCGAATAAGAAAATTAATTTTTTTTAGATAAATATTATATTTGATTGTTACTGAATTCCAATTATGAGTTAGTGAAGAGTTAGCAGGAACAAACTTACTTTATTTTAAATATATATTTATTCAAAACCCTACCGTTATTACACGTAAGCTCAATTTCTTTTTTCAAAAAAAAAATTTAATTAAATAAATAAAAAAATAGACCAATAACATTTTTACACTAAAAAGAATCTGCATAGCATCAACATTACTCAAAAACACTCACGGATCACCGTTTTCAACTACGTACATTTTGCGCTAGGTCGTTGCCATGGAGTTTTCCGATTTCTTAACTTTACCAAACTTTCGTCGTCGATGATATCGTGCGATCGTTCATCGCGTTGCAAAATAACCTCGCCAACGCGGTCCCTAAACTGTCAATCTTAGGTTCAACTACCAATTTGTTGCAAAATGTGACCCAAATCCTTGGTATGAAACATATATTTTTCGGCCGTTTTTAATGCATGCACGTTGATTGTAGAAGGTTGAAGGCGGGCAATCACGCAAAGCAGCGCTGCTATGAGTGATGAGTGATTGCAAATACATTTTCGAGAAATTCTACAAAATTCTTCCAGCTTCAGCCTATAATTACGCCCCATTGTATTCCTTGAATGCTATGCACAAAATGCAGGACTTTCCTAGTCAATAAATCTCGCAGTGGGGTGAACGCCATTGTGTAAATGCTCAAACCCTAGCAATTCAAGTAGGCCTATTGGAAAATAATTGGGTTTCCCCCTCGACGAATTACTCGACGAGAATAAAATCGGCCAGGTGTGAAAGGCTGGACAAATTAGTGTTTCGGGTAAAGCTTTAATGCAAACCTTCGAATTGTTTGGTCAAATGGCTAGGAATTAAGGGATGAACGAAGTTTCTCCTAACGCGGACTGATTAAGTTTGTGATGTTACTAACCTGATTTAAATAGCGGACTAAAATAGGAACTAAAGTAGATTTGTTTTTCTAAGGCTTGTATGCTTTAAAATGCAGCATTTTTATGAAGTTGGTTTTGTTGACATTCTATCAGGAGGATAAATTGGTTGAATTAGATAGGTTGATAACAACAGCCTCAGCACTGAGTTGTTTATTTACTGTAGCAAATGCACTTGGAGGCGCACTGAACTATGGATAAAATAGTAGGTAGGACATCTAGTTAGTAATCTGTTACTCACTTCCAAACTAAATGTAACTTCCCTTGACGGAATTCCGAGACATTTGTAAAATGTGTTCCATCTACGTTGTAGTACACACAAATATCTCAAATATATTTGTATCTCCTCATGCACTTCCCTGTAAATCCCACGTGATAGGAAATACGTGTTTAATCAAACATGTGAATGGAAATGTGTGAGCATGTCATAAAGTGCAAATAAATGGACAGATTTATTTTATCTGTGCAAATATCCTATATTTTCCACATAAACAGTACGTTTTAATCCCGCTGATCGGTCACAGGGTGAGAACACATTAAATGCTTACTTTCAACGTGCTTTTATAAGTTTCTTTAATTCTTGCTTGTTTTCATCTTCTTGTTTCCAGCTTTGAGCGCACAACGAATGCTGATATCAGCGTGATGGTCAGTGTGCTTGGTGGCGACACTGCATGCGTTATGCTAGTTGAAACAGTCCGCGTAAAACTTTCCACATGCGCATTATACATCTCATGATGAGTGCAGGATGCGTTTTCACGGTACATAGACAGCATACAACCGAATGGCTACACTTTTGACCAATAGTGATCTGTGTGCCACTCTGTCTTACAAATCTGCTTTTCAGATTCTCGTAAGCTCAGCCTGGCTCAGCTAAGCTTTCTTTGTGTGCGCCCTCATTTAAAACGCATGCCTCATTCTCATACAGCTCGGTGGCGCTAGTGTAGGCAGAGTGGTAAACACCTGCAACAAGCATTCACCGTGTTCGCACCCATACTCAGAAAAAAAATCGTTATTCCTGATTAACTCAGTTGAGCATCAATTTAGTCAGATATGGACATACTGTACACTGTAATTTTTTTGCGAAGGATCAAATTGGATGGATGTGGATGTTGTTAGTAGTTGTAATTCATAAACGAGCAATAATGTTACTCCGTTAATTTTCGGTTTAAACTAAGTTATACATGCCGTGGTCTGGCACGGAAATAGCCGTGCACATTGGTTAAGTCCATTTGAGCCTTTCAGGGTCGAAATCGTCATGGTCATACGTGCAATGTTTGGACAACCTTCATCAGCGCTATAATTCCCATCAGAGCGGGGGACAGAGTGGGATGCTTTTCCATTACGAATAAGGTCTACCCTTGATGGGCAGGCATTTTTGTGGCATTTTCGAAAACACCCCAATTCTTCCGTTTATTTAACGCTGAATGCCAAGCGCACTCTCGCATCCATCTGCGTCATCCCACCCCTTTTTTGCCACGCAACCTTTCTCGCTTTTCTGCTTAGTTTTCACCCCCGAGTCGTGATTTTACGTCGGGCTATTGTTTTAGCGAAGCAATCCGCCCTGGCATCATCCCAAAAACATAAGGGAGAAAGAAATGAAATCCAATTTCAAAAGGAAGTAAGCCTAAAGTATGCGGCACCCCCCCTTTTGCGTTTGACAAAATACGTCACTCGAATAAATGCCACGTACCCTATAAGAGAAGAAGCGGACGATTGGAGAACCAATCCTTAGGAGCAAACGGGATTGAATTGGAGATGATCGAATGACGAAAATCACGCCAAAAGTCAAAAACCTAAAATGGGTCCAAATCCGTTGGAATGAAATACTGACCTCTGGATGGGAACTTACGCGAAGCGGACAGCATTGAAAGACAATAAACCTTTGACAGTATATGGATATATGGAGTTATAAATAAAATTCTCGTAAAATATATATATACGAGAAAGGCTTCGTATGTATACTGTATATATACGGTTCGGCTTTTTAAAATAAACATGATAGGCCTCATAAACATCGGGAAACGGACTCCCGCCAATATAAGGAAGTAATAAGGAACGTTTACTTTTGTTTCCGTGGAACTTCATGACGACGTTTGCATTTCATTACTCCAGTTTTCAGAATAAATATTATCATTGCCTGCCAATTTCATACGATTATTGAATTGGAAAGAAATAAACCTTGCTGCTGCAGCATGTTAACGTGTTAAGCTTTACTAGGCATCGAGTGAAATAAAGCTGCACTAAGCGCTAGTTACCACTCGTAATAAATACTGAAATAGTTAATTTTTAATGTAAATTCCAGTCAAAATAGGTATTAATTTGGCATTCGGGATAACTGTTCATGTTTTAAATGCAACCATCCAGCCATGTGCAAAATTTTGAATTTATTAAAAAAAAATTATACTTAAAAAATAGAAAATAATAAGGGTACTCAGAGAGGCGTTGAGTTGTGCTCGATTTGCCAAGGTGGAATGAACCTTGGCAATTCGTTATACCAGTGAATATTCAGGGTTTGGTCACGTGGCTTGGCTCCTCAAAACAACTTTCGCATACATGTATTTGTCTTAATCGCTGACTTATACTCAAATCGAGCACAATTGAACGCCTCTCATGAGTGCCCTTATAAAAAAACTACAATTGATACAATTTTTCACCAAAAACCATAACTTTTTAAATAACTTAAATCGATTAAACCACATACGTTCGCTATATGGGAGCTTAAATACATACTGTACATATATATTCTCGTGATGTGTGCTTTAATTATTGGAAGAAGTACTGTACATTTACTGTATAGGTCTATCAATGTACCATTTAAGTTTTATTTAGTAATGCAATGTTCTTTTAACACAGTTTAGGACTAATTAATAGGAACCATTAAAAGCTGTTGTAGATTTATTAAAATTGGTTTCACATATAAACTATAAACGTTTCACCAATTTACTTTTAACACAGTTTTCGAGATATTCAACTTAATAACTATTGATTATACCTTGTAATAATCGCATTGCACAATTGACAAGTGTATGTATTCATCACAATTTTTTCGTGATAATCCGCAGGTAAAAATAAATCCGTTTCGTTCTTGATCATACAGTATAGTGCATGTTCCCCGTTTTCAAATATATTTTACGCCTGATTCACATTACAGTATTCTTGTAAGTAAAAGATCGTAAATCGGAAGCGACATTTTTGAAAGAATCCTGCAGGTGCCGAGAATATAAATGTGCCGTAAAACCACGTATAACATGCAATAAATTTGGTATAAATCAAAAGTGGTATTTACCGAAGTACGCATAACTCCGTATTGGCCCACTGTGCTGTCTTATGTAATAAAGACGCATAAGAGTATAGCGGGACTCCTACATAAATTATAAAGCCACGCTGTGTGTTGGAATGTTTCGTGATAGAAAAATTCGATATTTTTTGTTTCTAAGAGGTTGTACGAAGGGACTATCTGGTTGGGAGGATTTTTTCATCCTTTAATATTTAACGAATTTTTTTAAACACGAAAAGGCCAAGGGCATGCCCGCGTTTTTGTTCGCGTAAATATGAAATGCATTAAATATTAAATCTTGTTATGTTCAGGTTTTTCAGCAGAGTGAATTCGAGGCAGTAAATTTTAAACTTGAATTAATTTAAAGTTGGTTATTGTCATAACTTGTTACAACTTTGTACATCAATTGTGCCTTCTAAATTGTAACTTTTTAAAATCCCATCACCATCTACGTGTATGATGCATTCAGTGAAACTGTTTAGCTAGCAAGATTTCTTTCAGAAAAAAAAGGTGCTGAGATTTATTGAGCCCGATATTTACTGTAAAAGTAATCGTTGCATAGGCTTGGCTCTCAATATTTAAAAAATTGCGTATGATATGTACAGTTTCCCTTTAATAGGTTAAAAGAGTTCGTTGGATTCCCATTACAATTCTATTGCAAATGAAAAGTTGTTTTATTTACCTACTAAAAACTCCATGCCTTTGATTACGTGGATGCAGTAATATAAATATTAATTTGCGCAAACTTCGTTTCGAATTCGCTTGTTTGAAATCATGGGATTACAGATGAATAATATCATTAAGACAAATCTGATGAAAGGATTGTGTTACGCAACCGTGTTAAAATGGATCATCTTACTTAATGCTCGTTTGTCTCTTGAGAAAAGGGGATCTGGAGAAGAAACGGGGGAGGGGGTGTAATCAAATCAGCAGACCAAAGTGAGACGCAATTTATTGCACTCGTACACGACATTACTTTTACCCTGCATTTCGGTACAAAACTACCAAAACGTTAGTTTGCCACACGTGTAGATTTTCAAAGGATAAATTTTTAATTCAAGATTCGGATTACTTCTACAGAATAATTTCATTTTATAAGAAAAGTTATGGAGATAATATTAACAATTATATTTTAAATCATTTTATTGGATAACATGCGCCTGCAGGTAATGTAGGAAAAATCTACGAATTTGTGCATCGTAATTAACCATAGCCTACTGTATATGTATATTGAAATACAATATTTTATGCTTATTTCAAATTGAATGTACTGTTTTTGTTGAGACACATTAGGAAATATCCTGCACATTACAACATATTCCGCATTGCCTTCAGATTGCCCCTTCACCTAGTGGCGTATTTCGAAAGCAAAATATGTGCGGATTCTCACGCAACTCCATTTTATTTCACGTGGAAACGGATTCACTTGGATTCAGTTTTGAAATTTGAAAAACTGCGATTCCCATAAAATGGATAATCGCAATAGAAGCGCCACCTGTAGGAGGTGACGGATGCTGATATTGATTAGCTTCCTCTACATGTACATGTATATTAAGTCTATTGTTCAATGAGTCATAATAATATATCGTGTATAACATATAGGACAGTGATTTCAGATGATGCTTTGGAATATTCTGTGAATATGCATACTGAAAAATGTTTTCTGTGATTTCTGCTCAATTCTATGCAACAAAGTTTCCGTCTTAAAATAACACTACCGCATATTATGGCTGCATTTATGAATACATGTATTTTCAGCATCTTTAAATTAAAAATAATCTATCGTAAAACCATACAGTTTTCGTCAATGTAGCAAACCTTTAGGTTTATTTTGTATACACGTATTTCCGTTCGTAATAAATACCAAAAAGTCTCATCTGGCGAAGGTGACCACTCTGAAATCATTCGAAATATGCGTTCACGAGGGTGTGAAACATAGTTTCCGCCTTTGTGGCATCTTTCAGTACGAAATGTCACATTTTCTTAACTTATTGGTCGATTTAGTCACGTAATGCGTTGTTCACACTTAGGCTGTCGTCATCCGTCACATCCGCTCGATTGGATATTTATCGACGTTACGCGACACCTAGTGAGACGCATCCGAAAGAGCCGCAGAATCCTTTTTTTTTGTCTGTATAATCCTGACTATTGTTTAAAAAAATGCCTGCGGAATAAAAATCCAAAGTAGCCAATCTGATCCGAAGTGCGCGATGGTCTCTCGCAATTCCCAGTTTCCCTTCTGTTTTCACATTTGTTTGAATTGCAATTTCTCAAAACATCTCTCGGGAGCAGTTTTGATCTTGAACATCCAATTTTTTTTTGTTCGGGCAACATACGTCTTGGCAACGGGTTTCGATTAAGTTTTAATGATAAGCCATACCTTAGTTCGCATTCAATCTTTCCTGTATGGATTTCAACCCACCTAGTCAACATTTCTTGAATTCATCTTTTCCCTTTAAGTGCACTTTCAGGGGAGAGACAATACGATAGAAACCAATCTGGTTTGCATTACGACCTATTCAAATTTTATGATGCAACTGGACTTTCCGTGTCTCCTTGCATGCTGCTTTAATAAAATTGACAAAATAAAATCCGATTGGATGCGATACATCTATTCTAGGGGGCGTCAAAAGTATTTTTTTTCCCCAAACTGATGCATTCTCGATATCCGCGATGAAAGCAATTCGAGGGCAGTTTGGTTTGGTAAAGTTTTGAATTGTTTCAAAATTATATATTTATTGGAGTGCGTTTTGGCAAGATATAGTGTAAAACATATACAGGGTGATTCATAAGTCCATCACCACTCAATTTTTTTTCTTAACCGTTAGAGATGTGAAAATTCTGTTT
>JAQGBX010003753.1:0-16628 GCA_034698745.1 Megaphyllum sjaelandicum | reverse complement strand
AAATTGTCTTAGGTAAATGTTAATACCATCAATGGATAGAGCACCCATGACATCCTATCTAACGACACAAACAGAATCTTCCCATCTCTAACGGTTAAGAAAAAAATTGGGGTGTCACTGACTTCTGGTCCACCCTGTATGAAACAAGATAAATACTGTGTTTAGTTTAGTACAGAATGTATCCGACCCATAATCAATTCAGGCACAGATCGATTTTGGTGAGATGCTTGTTAAGCGATATCAAATTTGTTAAAATTAAAACACCGAGCCATAAATTAATTAATTTTTTTTTATAATTTTTTATATTGTAGTTTGTAATTTAATGGTCAGTCTAACTCTAAATTACAGTATTTTTTAATTGCAATTTTTATCTTCCGTCATTTTCTCTTCACCCTCTTCCAAAAAAATGTATTTACTTTCGTTTTCTAAAAGAATGTTATTGTTTTTTAAATGTTTCATTTTAAATTCCCAGGAAAATTATCTTTCATAATAATCCAAGCTGCATAACAATTAACGTTTAGTTTGAAACTACGATTATAAGGGTACTCAAACAGATGCTTTATGAAGGGCACTTTTGGCAATCGTGAAGTCAAGTGCGCAAAAGAAATGGTTTAAATTGGTTTAAAAATTGCGTTAAACTTGAGAGAATTTGTGAACGATTAACCTGTCGATTTTTCAAAGGTGACTTCACGATGTCAACAGTGCCATTCATATAAAGCTTCTGAATGAGTATTCGTGTAGTTTAAAAACATATATACTGCATGTATACTGTATACTCTCTGTTCATGGGGATTTCTAAATTCAGCCCAACCCTTTTTGAATAAATATTTCAATGATATTTATGACTGATCCTCCTAACTTAAGCCCTTCTTAAATGAAACAATCGAACAATAACTCATCTGTTGAATGACTTGTACCTAATAAATTGTGTCGAAGATAAGATAAACATACCGTCATTAAAGGGCTTAGTTGAATTTCCATAGGCCTACGGGTCGACTGATGACCTCCAACGGCAAATTCTGATTGGACATTCTTAACAACTTATTCACTGTTACTTCAATTATCAAAACAAGCAATGACAGAATAATCCCAGTCATCAAAACACCAATAGGGATAAGTATATGGTGCAATTCGAAAGCAAAAATAGCGTTGGAATATTGTCGAGTGACAGCGTTGCTCTGGATTTGGGTAATTGATGTACCTTTTTTTGAGAAATATGCAGAATGCAGACGTTCCAATATCCCGCTTTCTTTCATACGGAAAATCCTACACATAAATTTCAGAAATGTCAAATGCATGAGCTGCTAAGATGATTTAGAAAAGCAAAAATAAAAATCCGTAGTCATATAGTGATTCTTTTATACAGGGGGGACCCCCCCCCCCCCTAAAAAAATCAACAGAATGGGGGTGAAAATATGAAAAAATCGGATATGGGAAACATATAGTAACCATAAGGTGCGGAATGCAATGGTGCCCAAACCATTTGGCCCCAAGGCACATTTCAAGTGTCTTTAGGTCCTATATCTTAAAACGGTAACAGCTACAAAGAAAAAGGCAGTTATAAAGTTGTAGGGCGTCGAAAAATTAGTTTAATAGCTCCATTTGCAACATTTAATTATCGATCGCCACACAACAAATGACTTCAGGGCTTCTTTGTATGTTTGCACCCATGAATAACACCGCTACATTACAGGAATGCTATAGGACCTGGTTTGCTTTAGGAATCGAGCTTTCCTGCAATGTAGAGGTGTTATGCGTGGGTGCAAATATATCAGAAACCCTGAAGTCATTTGTTGTGTGGCGATCGATAATTAAATGTTGCAAATAGAGCCATTAAACTAATTTTTCGACGCCCTACATCTTTCTAATTGCCGTTTTCTTCGTAGCTATTACCGTTTAAGACATAGGACCTAACGGCCCTTGAAATGGGCCTTGGGGCAAAATGGTTTGAGCACCATTGCATTCCGTACCCTATGATTACTAAATGTTTCCATATCCGATTTCCCATATTTTCATCCATTCTGTTGATTTTGGGGAGGGGGAAAGAGGTCTGTTTACTCACGCGGTAAAACTTTTAGTGGGCTACACTATTATAAATGAAAGTTCATGATATAGGCTACACCTTGTATCAAGAAATATTTTCAAAGTTATCATTCATCTTGAATTCACGTGAACGATATCTCACTATTTATACGAGTTAACTTATGCTGCATCTTAACTGCGGTATATGTATACACTATCACATCACATATGCTGCATCACATATCTTCATTTTAGAAGAACTAACGGATAAAACAAATTTTCGCTCATGACGAACGAATTTTAGATTTCTCGAGCATACACGTTACGTTTCGTTAAAACGAATATAAAACGTTTTGTGGATATGCCACGACAGAAATTGTGTTGAATTTTTTGAACATTTAGTTTTCATTGTGAAATCATGTTTTTCTAACTTATACGAATTACACTGTAATCAATTTGAGGTTCATTCAAGGTTCTCCAGAAAAACTCCGCCCTTCTTTTTTCTCATAAAAATGCTTCGAAGCACCCCAACTAAAATAGCGTCCAGATCAAAAATACCGCTCTTCAAGAAATGTACCATAGTTCTAAAGGTTCTTGGAGGAACCTCTTCAGGAATGCCACACCACTTGAAAGCTGCATTCCAAAACCAGAAACTTTCAGTGTTGCACACATTTTCTTTTTATGCTTAACTGTTGGCTTGAGGAAATCGGATTTCGAAAATAAAATCAACGCTAAGGTAATTTTTGTGTGGATTATTTCAGTTCACTCCATTTCAATGTTTTGGTTGTGAAAACGAATTGCTATTCGATTAAAATCTGCTATCGTTGGCTATGTTTGGCACAGTAATTTGATCGTTTTAGATTAGGTCAGGGACTCAGGCTAGGATAGGTTTTGTTAGATCAAATCATTGTGCCCAATATATCAATTTTTACTCTATGCCATAACAGTTGTACATCTAAATAGCATTAGATTTTCAGAACGAAAACACGTGCAACCACGTGCATATTCATATTTTAGCCTAATTGACCCCTTCCCTAATCAGATCCTCTCGCGGATTTCTACGGAACTAGCATATGACCTTTTAAAACGCTTTTGCCCCCAGCCCTGAACAGAACGGCGCTTTCAGTGCAGAGATAAGTTGCACATGATTAGCAAAGCATGCGCCATCTGCACATGAAAGCTATCTTTTCATTACACCTACAGTACCAATTCGATTAGGCCTATTGAACCTTGTATTGAACCTTTTTTAATTTATAAGAAACCTTTACCATTTACAACGAACCATTAAAAGGGTTCAGTGTATTGAACCTTATTTGTGTATTTGGAGGTTTTTGAAAACGAACCTTTTTTGGGGTTCTTCGAAATACCTAAAAAGTTTTTCCTTATGTATAGCGAGGGAAAGAATCTCAAAAGGTTCTATTTAGTATACTTTTTTTAGAGTGTACGGTGTTATAAAAACAAATTTTGACGTCCTTCGGAGTTCGTCTTATCGAGGTTCTGCAGTAATATTTTATAAACGTAATATTATATAATTTTCAAAATGAGAATAAATATACGTACACGTACATGTACAGATACTTACGCATTAGAGAAGGTCATTGCATACGGAAAGTCGCTCCTAAACGTTGTATACAGATAGTCCTCCAAAATAGAAAGTTTCATGAAATGGAGGCCGCATTTGTTAAATTCCCTCGCAGCAGCGTTATGTGAAGTTGACCTATCGTCGAAGAAAAACGCGTATTTATCTTCGTTGCAAACTTTCCGTAAACCAGTGGTGACATCTGGTACAAAGTTGTCTTCATTTTCACTTATTCGTTGATATATTCTTTTAAAAAGTTGGTCCTCCGATTTCTTGAATAAATTAAGGAAATTAGGTTCTAGTTGTCTCTCAATGAGATTTGAAGAGAGTGTATAATGTACTTACATGCAACATATCTTGATAGCCAGTTGAGTATTGTATCCCAATTCTGTAGTTAAAATTGTTAATTAGTTCTTCAATATTGGTGAAGGGCAAAGTCACGGTTTGCGAAGTTAATACCGAACTAAAAATGCTGGTATAGTGAAGAAAAATGAGAGTGACCGTGGCATTTAAAGTACCAAGAAGAATTTTGGTAGCAATTCCAGGAGCAAATTCTAGGGCTAAAATGAAAATTGTAAACGATAATTTCAATTATCATTCGATGGAGAATGGTAACTAGGTGTACACCAATTCGAAACTTCGTTTCCGAAACTGGAAACTCCTAATTCGAAAAGATATGGTTAATTACGCACGGTTTGGAAACTTGCATTCCTGTTTCGGAAGCCAAATTTCGGTTTAAATTTCCTTAGTGTATACGAAGGCAATGTCGCTAATTGAGATTTGTTTAGTGAGTTCTACGATTGCAGAATTTTTAGAACGATTCTTGAAAGTTTATCGAGTTTTGGAAATATTTTCTTTTGGAAAATTTTCATTTTTTTTAAAGTCATGTTAAATTTATATATTTTTACAAAATTTAACATTTCCTCCTTTGTTTAGCGTATAAAAGGATACCAGATAAACAGGTAAGAAA
Source organism: Megaphyllum sjaelandicum (assembly GCA_034698745.1). NCBI lineage: Eukaryota > Metazoa > Arthropoda > Diplopoda > Julida > Julidae > Megaphyllum > Megaphyllum sjaelandicum. Next base: position 12,057 of record JAQGBX010003753.1, on the reverse strand, counting down.
TTACTATTGGGATTCGGCAAAATGGAAGAATGCATGCCTCAACATTTTTAAACATTGCGAAGAAAATAGAATATCTGGAAATAGTTGCGTAATTTGAATATGCGGAATATTTTCTAAACTAATTTTAATATTTGCCTAAATTTTAAAAATTTTGAAAAACATTATCGATAATAGATTCTAAAATCTCAAACAGCGAATATGCTATATTGGTCTACTCTATATATAAACGCTAATTACCTTGTTCTAAGAATTCTCCACAAACAAACCACCGAATAAAATGCAGTATTTTCTTATGGTATGACAGGTTGACTTCTGGCAAATTTGCATATATTTTAAGAGGATCTAACTTTAATACCAAAGCAACACTGAATGAAACTAGAAGAAAAGTGGCGGCGAATACGAGCCACACGCCTAACGAAAAAGCAGAAAAATGAGTTTTAGGCGAGAAAGTTTCAGACATATCTTCGTTTCTGAACCAAACAGTTGCTTGTATTCGTTGAAGAGAAGTATGTATTTGAGTAAGTTTGTGCCGCCATTTAGTCATCAACATGGGATTTATGCCAACGTCAATTTCCTAAACGAAAAATACCAACATATCTCTTCTCAAAATAAATTTGTCGATGAAAAAGGAAGATATTGCCATAGAAAAAGGTAACTAATAATAAATGTACTTTATCGGCAACGCGTTTCATTATTCCGGTATATGTTCCATTTGCTAATTGAATTCCAGCAGATTGCTGTGTTTGACAACTGATGTTCATCCTATATTTATTTTACGTTGAAAACAAATATAAATTAGATAAATGTTTTCATTTTGATCATGTTGTAAATACACATGTAAATTACATATGTAAATATGCTGAAATACTCGTACTTTAATAAAGCGTACTTACCGGAAATACAAATTTTCTGATAAAACATCATAAATTTCTTTAATATATCCCCTTGTAGCTATGCAGCTATTTGGCTTATCGATAAATGCAAAAGGCAGAAACTGAAAAAAAATTCAGTTGTCGGTTAGTTGTTGTAATAAAAGGATTGAACTCGGAAAAGAAAACATTGGAAAGTAAATTAGTTATTAATAAAAAATTAAAATTTTTAACGGAAATGTTTACGCACGTCTGATGGAAATCAATGTTTAAATTGCCTCGTCTATTATATTTTGATATGAAATAATCGAAAACTACTAATTATTATCATTTGCGTGATTTTGAAAAAGGGCAAAGTATTTTAATATTCAATTTCCAAGAAAAATTGCCATGCATGACAAATAAAAATACGGCTTTTCTATTACTAACATTGAGTAAATTCCATGAGGCTTTCAATAAGGAACCTAATATCATTTTGTACAACATATTAGTTAGCATACATGTATCAGTCCAGCTTGAATTATCTTCTCGTTCATCCTGGAATTAGTGTTGTGTTTAAAAATGTCTAATGGCTGAAGTCCTTTGAACAAACTCCATTTTATGACTTCGATTTGTCTGAATTGTCGATCGTTTATTTTCAAATTTTCAGCATGTATTAGCGAATTTCCATCACCAACATAGTTATTAAAAACGTCTAATACGTTGAAGTTGGTCTTTTGATGGATATCAATATTTTCAGCCATCTAAATTCCATTTTTAATTAATCACATTTCATGATTAACAACTGATTAATTGGTATGAAAAGGATGAATAGATGTTATAGTCTACTGAATGTGTAATTCAACCTTGTTATGGTCCTTAGGAAGTTCAGGTATTAAAACACTCAAATGAGACGTGATGATAAACTCAGATCTCGATTTAATTATTGGGAAATAATCATCCGTTACAAGAAGAATGTTCCGGTTATTAACAAATAACCCAGTATTTGACATCTTGAAAGTAAAAATAATAAAAAAATAAAGATAATATACGAGTTAAGAGACAAATTGCAAAATAATCAGCAATGAGAACCATTTTTAAGAATTCTTGCGCTAAAAATGCCTCGCAACAGACAACAATAAAACTTCTCAGGTTCTGCTGAAGATAATGGATTTCATAGGTATTGTTATTTTTGCTATCTTCCTGCCATTTTATAACTTCAAAGTTAGCGTTGCGCTGTCTGCTTACAAATTGCGAATTAAATAAGTTATCTGAAAAAACGAGAATTCAGTTAATTTATAAAATTGGGATAATTCTAAAATTCAGTGATTTTTAAGTGTCCATCACAAATTGACAAGATCGGACAAGACTGTTATTCCATAAACAATGTAAAACGTTTGCATGCATGGTTACATAATGCAAATATTGCAATGGTTATTAATTAGGAGCCTTACAGTCTGCAGCTGATCGGTATAAAATGATGACATGTGTTTCTTTCCAAAGCTCAACAATGTCAAAAATGCACTGTAAAACGTTGCTTGAACTAAATTTATAAATAGACATGCCAGGTACAAAATGCAATTTAGAATGGCTAGGTCTTCCAGAACGGTTGGATTTTAAATGCATCAGTTGTACGGGTTCTGAAATACCAAAGTCAAGTTGATGTTTTCTGTAAGACAATATGACATCAAGACCAACAATAAAATAATTCATATTACCTGATAACGTATTTTGTTGAAAACTTGCAACTGTTTGACGTTGAAAGATAAACCACACTCGAAAAAACATTAAACAAATATAAATGAATTTCATTGTCAAAATTTAATTAAAAATTAAACTTATAAATCTCTTGAAACTTAATTTTGTAATGAATCTTGCGACGTCACGAATTGAGATTAAATAGATAAGAAAGAACGGACAGTCACAAGAGTGACAAATTCGTCTATTTACAATAAGGTTTCATCATCAAACAATATATCTAGTAGACTATATATTTATTCTGTTATTATATAAAACATCAATATTACAAAAACTATATGATAGGCCTATACTGTAATATGGAAACCAATGAAATAATGTAAATTTAACAAAGCATTGGAAAAAAAACCAAATGAATCAATGAGACGAATATTCTAAATAAATGGTGATACATTGTAGGGCTATTGAATAAAACATAACAGATGTTAGGATATTTATAATTTATATACGTTTTTATAAAAAGTGTTTTTTAAGTAAAAAAAAGCATTTTCATTCCATTGCGCTTCATATTTAATTCATTGACAATTCAATAAAAGGCTCTGTTTATATAGTCAATATTTTAGGGACATGGAAGCACATCCACAACAATATAATAAACAAAAAATAGGAGATGTATATTCTAAAGAGGGTTTACCAGTGATCCATTATCCATGGAAAGAACAATATATATATTGACTGTGAGCGTTTTAGACAATTTTAAATATTTGCAATACATGTATACATTTTTAAATTAAAAATTCATGTTTTTTTCGTTGCAAATGAGTATTCAACCATTCTAACCTAGTCAAGACTAATTAATTAATAAATAATGCGTGGGAAATTGTAAAATTTGATCTTCCAATTTCTCTTTTTTCCATCTGCGCTCAATAACAAATTTTGATTAAGTTTAACTCATGCCTATAATCTATCGTCGAACAAAAAAAAAACCAGAGTCCCAAGGCAAATGAGGACAGTAGGACAGTTCCAATATACATAAGAGTGAATAAGTCACCGATTTCGTTACAATTTTAATTTTTTTTCGTTCGTGGTGGGACAAAATGGGAGGGAAACGCGCACAGGAAACATGGCCAAATATGAAATATTGCATAAATATGAAATATCCTTTGGTTATGTTGTTGTGTGTATATTTTGTTCGTTTATTGTACCTGCATCACGTGTAATCGGTATAATGGAATTTCATGAAACTATTTAAGTTAAGGTTAACGGGGAAGGGGGGAGGTAGGGGTAAAAAAGGGTAACATAAGATATAAATTATTAGGTTACCAGTCCCGCATCGCTCCAAACATTAACCGATCAACGACGGATAATACTGTTAGTACGAAATGAAATAATATTTAGGATAATTGATAAAAATATTTTCAAGATATTTTCAACAATTTAACATTTAACGTGCTGTAATAAATTATCTATTTAAGCAATTAATTTAATTATAATAAAATTTAAAAAACATGATTTAACAAAATACATATACATAAATTTCAAAATATAAAAATCAAAAATACTGCAGTACATTAAAAAAAACTAATGAGTGGTAATTGCATGACCATATTTATGGATGGTCCCAAAGTTATGACAATATAGTCCTCATAATAACCAGTCCAATATTATAAGTTGCATGCACGATTTGGGCACTTACAAGGATCATACAACATGCACGTAAAGCAATAGAGAATTCCCAAAACGTAAAAAAAATCAATCTTTTTAAGAATTTTACACTTTCCAAAAAAAAATCTAGGTGGAAATCTCTACGCTAACTAGAAATCTACAATATCAATTTAGAAGAATGTCAGTTATTAGAAATATTAAGCTTAAAAAGGCACTAATCGATGCTTACAAATACAGTAGAAACGGCCTAATTTGGAAGCAACATCCTGGCAATTCCATAGAAACAATTTTGGAAACCTACAAAAACCACACATAATAAAATCACACCGAGGGTGCATATCTTTAGTTACGAAAATGTTGTGTTTATGCATACAATCATTTTCATGAATTGTTATCGAGTTCCTTTGTATTTCTAAATTCTAAACAAATTTGTTTATATGTAGAAACTACTAGAATATACATCACAGATGATTTGGCATCTTTGGTATTATTATATACATGTATATGTACATGATATTACTAAGTATCATTTCGTGTAATCCAAATTATCCAACATTGTACTGCACTTTAAACAGACCATATACAACCCCTGGTCAAAAGTGTTAGACCACCAGCAAAGACCGTGCTGGTGGTCCCAAAAACAGACCCAAAAACACCTTGAATAATTTCAAAACTTGACAAGTTATGAGATTTATTTGTTTACCATTAGCATCAACATGGTTCAGAGTGTGTAAATGAAGTTGACATGATCTCCGCATCTGTTTAACAAAATAACAAAAAAATATTTTACAAAATCATCCGTGGACACAAGTATTAGACCAAGAGATATACAGGACAAAAATATTAGACCACATCAAATTAAAAATGCGTTGGGCCACCTTTGGTTTTAAAACAGCAGCAATGCGATTTGGCATTTGTTTTATCGGGTGTTATTTCATTCCAGCAATTTTGAATGGCTGTCTCTAGCTCATCCTTAGATTGTGACCGAAGCTTAGCGATTTTCTTCTTCAGCAAGCACCAAAGATTTTCAATTGGATTTAGATCCGGGCTGTAGGCCATTTAATGCAACTGATGTTACAGTCTTGCATCCACTGTCACACAATTTTGCATTTATGAGCAGGGGAATTTTTTTAAACATATATGGCTGGTCTTCAGCAAGCCATGCAAAGTTACGACTGCAATGGGCTAAAGAGCACAAAGATTGGACCCAAGAACAGTGAGACGGCATCATCTTCTCAGACGAGTCGTATATGCCTGGGATACGGTGATAATGTGGGCACAAGTGTGTGGAGACGTCTGGAGGAAAAGTTCGACAGGAGCTGTCTTCAATCAACAGTGAAATTTCCTCTTGGAATCATGATTTGGGGGTGCATGTCTTTATTGGGCATTGGTCGAATGTGCATATGCCGCAGCGCCATTAATGGAGCGGTTTATAAAGATATTTTGACAAACTTTATGGTACCTAGTACTGAAGACCAGTTTGGTGACCAGCCATATATGTTTCAAAAGACAATGCCCCGCTCATAAATGCAAAATTGTGCGACAGTGGATGCAAGACTGTAACGTCAGTTGCATTGAATGGCCTGGCAACAGCCCGGATATAAATCCAATTGAAAATCTTTGGTGCTTGCTGAAGAAGAAAATCACTAAGCTTCGGCCACAATCTAAGGACGAGCTAGAGACAGCCATTCAAAATTGCTGGAATGAAATAACACCAGATGAATGTAAACATTTGATATCGTCTAATACTTTTGTCCTGCATTTGTCTTGGTCTAATACTTTTGTCCACGGATGTTTTTGTAAAATATTTTTTTATATTTTGTTAAACAGATGCGGAGATCATGTCAATTTCCTTTACACACTCTGAAACATGTTGATGCTAATGATAAATAAATAAATCTCATAACTGCATGGTCAAGTTTTAAAGTTATTCAAGGTGTTCTTGGGACATTGCAACGTTCTGTGCTAGGGGTCTAACACTTTTGACCGGGGGTTGTACATACAGTACCACATGGTACCGCAAATACTGACAGTGCTGGGTAATTGAGTTAACTTAATGCTTATTTTCGCTACATGTTAAAAAAAGATGCCAAAAATCTTTTTTTTTAAAAAAACTATTATTTGTATTGGTTAATTAAGACTTTCAAGGAACACAGCCATACAAATACATAAACATTTTTCTAAAATTTCAAACAGGTAAATGGGGAAAGGACCCTTCGGGAAAACAGTGCTGACATAGGTGGAGTGCGGGCTTCTTTTAAGGTATTGTCCACATCCAAAAGTAACTATAGTGTAATTTATAAAATAATGACATTCAGGTTGTTACTTAAAGGCACTGCAATTATGGAAACAAGCAGGCGAAGGAACAACATCTAGACCAAACAACTTCTCAAATTTTACATCCGATCAGTTATTTTTCATCCACTTTGCCCACGTAAGTTTATGACCACTGTTAATTTAGTATGTACATTGATGTTAAGCGTTTTTGGTAATGGACGAAGGCGGAGAATGGCGGAGATTATATACGATGGTTTATTAACAAATTAACACAAACAAAAACTGAATTAATGCAAGAATTAAATACAGCGAAATTTAAAATGCAAAGATTAAACTGGGCCACGTGGCCGACGATATGATGCCGTGGAGAACAAGGATCAGCGCGTGCTGGATCGCTTGTTCAGGAGAGCAAGAACGCGCGTGCGTTCAGGTCGAAGGTTGAGGTAACGAGAAGCTGAAGCAAAACGATCCCCGTCCTTTTATACCCGTCCTATGCTGCCCGGGTGACGTGGCCGATCCGGGAGTTGCAGCACGTACGGGTGACGCATAGGGGATCGAACGAACGCACGGGCAACATTTTTCGGGTCGCCACGTTGTCGCTACAGATGTATACCTATAGTACGAACCTACTTTGGATTTGTTGAAATGTCCTGAATGCTGAATTCTCTCATTTCGTTGCAGATTTGGTGTGAAGACTCCTCAAAAGAAAGCCTTATGACGCAATTGGACACATCTCTCAACAGTCCTAATAAGTACAGGTATGTATATACATTTTTACATGTATACAGTACGTCGGCCACCATGCAATGTTTAATAGCTTTTCTTTAAAGTGCCAATTGTGACGTGCTAAAATTAGGGGTGAACTTAGTTTTTAGACAAGTAAACTAATGATGTTCATATAACGTATATCATAAAATGCTAACGAGAGAATAGCACCTCTAGGAATTTCAAATACTAAATATTTTGGTCATTCGGCACAGTTACACCATTTATCCTTTCCAATTAAACCAAGGCGATTTTAAATGAAATCGGCATGATAATGTACAGCCCAATCCCAAAGAATTATGCATTCATCCTTTTTATTCATAACACCAATTTCAAATCTATATAAAACTAAAACGACTGATCAAAGTGCAGTCAACAAATTATGAAAACAAAGCTTGGTTATCTCTCTCTTTTGCCCTTCAAGTTTGCTCAATATATTTTAAACAGTCTCCGAATGCCAGCCATTAGCGCAAACCCCTTCAACCGAAAAAATGTGAATTTTTGTCTCAATGAATTATGTACTGTGTGCTAAAATCTAGTTTGGAAAACGTCCAGTTATTAGATCGACGTGAATATGTTCAAACAACTTGTTTAGCATGTGGTGAAGTTTATATGAGCAATATTTCATAAATACCTATTGGACAGTTAAAGCTATGGGTAAGAAACCAGACATGCCGATTCGGCCGGCCAACTATGGGCTGGCACCACGCGGTCGATGCTGACCGTGACATCCTTGTTGCCCCGTCGCAACACAAAGTCCTTTGCGGAGCGAGAGACAACCTCGAAAGGGCCTTCGTATAGGGCTGCTCCAAAGCCCGGCGCAACCGGTCGACCCGTAGGAACACGTGCGTGCACGTGGGTACTTCATGGGCGATGAAGACAGGATGGCGGCCGTGGTGATTGGCTGGAGGCGGATGGATGGTCTTCATGACCCACTGTAGGTCAAGCACCAGGGTGTGCGGCGAAGCAGGTAGCGTAGCAGGTGTGAAAAATTGGCCAGGAAGTAAGTGGACTCCCGTAGATGAGGTTGGCGGGCGACGTGCCGGTATCCTTGCAAACGACTGCTCGTATGCCGAGCATGACCGTGGGGAGAGCTACTGACCATGAAGTGCCCTCGTTGCACATGATCGCGGCCTTAAGTTGCCGGTAAAACTGCCCGTTCATACCGTTAGCGGCTGGATGGTACGGGGTCGTCCGGATCCGATGACATTCTAAGGTGGAGTTGAGAGCTGTGAATAGGCCAGACTCGAACTGTCTGCCCTGGTCAGTAGAGACGCGGTCAGGAACGCCAAAGCGGGAAATCCAGCCGCTGAGGAAAGCCGCTGCCACTGTAGAAGCCTGGATGTCAGGCAGTGGGACGGCCTCAGGCCAACCCGTAAAGCGGTCAATGCACGTCAGGAGGTATGTGAATCCGCCGCTGGGTGGGAGAGGTCCCACTAGGTCGACGTGTACATGCTCAAAGCGTGCATTTGGCTGGATGATAGTGTTGACTGGGCTGTGAGTGTGGCGGCCAACTTTGGAACGTTGGCAGGGCAGACACGAACGGGCCCAGTTGGTGCAATCCCGGCAAAGCGATGGCCAGACAAAACGGTTCGCGATGAGCTTTAATGAGGCTTTCCGGCCAGGATGAGCGAGGTTATGGAGCACGTTAAAAACCTGCCTGCGGAACGGAGCCGGAACCCACGGGCAAGGGTAGCCTGTGGAGGTGTCACACACCAGGTGGCAAGGTACAGGGTCCTGAAGCGCGACGCGTTGAAGGCGCAGGGTCGTGGCGGTGGTTGGTTTGAGTTGCCACTCGCGGAGCTCGGGATCCTTTTCCTGCGCGGCAGCGATGGCCGCGTAGTCCAGCGTCAATGCCATTGTGACGGCTGAAACCTGAGATAGTGCATCGGCGTTGGCCTTGTCTGTACCTGCGATGTGCCGGATGTCATTAGTGAATTGACTGAGGAACTCCAGCTGGTGTGCTTGACGCGGCGATGAGCATTCCCCAGTTTTACGGAGGGCGAAGGTTAAAGGCTAATGGTCCGTGAACAGGACGAACTCCCGGGCTTCAAGCATGTGGCGAAAATGCTTAACCGCAGAAAAGGCGGCCTGCAGCTCACGATCGTAGGTTGAGTAGCGGCGCTGGGTGTCCGTAAACTTCGCCGAGAAGAACGCCAGCGGTTGCCATTTTCCGACTACGAGTTGGTTAAGCGCGGCGCCCATCGCGATATCTGAAGCGTCGACTAGGAGGGCCAAAGGAGCATCCGGCAGAGGGTGTGCCAGGGTAGTTGCCGCCACGAGTTGCTGCTTGCACAGGGCAAAATCCTTGCGGGACTCCGGTGTCCAGGGCACTGGCGTGGTGTCGTTGTGTCGCAGTGGCGTGGTGTCGCATGGGGCACGAACTGCCGGTAAAAATTGAGCATCCCAAGGAATTGCCGCAGCTGGCGGATATTAGCTGGCTCGGGGAAGTTGTTGATGGCGTCCACCTTGCTGGAGAGGGGCGTAAGGCCATCGGCGGAAACCGTGTAGATACTACCACGTGGCGTGGTTAAAAATAACGAAGCAAAAACAGAGACTTCCAGACACGTCCAGGTGTGGGGAAGTTTGAAGCAGAAGAGAAAGAGTGGACGCCACATGTCCCTTTCCTAGCATAGGGACGTGGTAGATCTCGTAGAATAGGGGATCGAACGATCGCACAGGCAACGTTCTGCGCATGATGCATAGGGGATCGCATGAACGTACGGCAGACGTTTTGCTGGGATGCGTAGGCCGCGTGTAATGCGGCAGGTCCGTAGATCCGTTTACAAAGCTCACTTCATTCTTCGTACATTTTCGTACATTTAATTACCACCGCTAAAAACGTTTAAGGTTGAATCATAAGAATACTAGGTAAGAATTTAGAAAGATCTTCACAATTTTGTTAAGGAGAACATGGTGTTGACTTATGGCTACGTTAGCCACAAAAAAATGCGTGGTTTTCCCGGTATTTTTAAAACAAAAGTCTAGCGACACGCGTTCGGCTGTTGTTTTAAAATTTTCGGGAGTATCACACATTTTTTTGTGGCGTTCCCGTCAGTGCCGTGCTTAGGGGTTTGGTGGCCCTGTGCGAAGTAAAAATTGGTGGCCCCTAGGCGTGCTGTTAGCCTGTTTTTTTTGTTTTTTTTGGGAAATAATGGTGGCCCCTCCTTGTGGTGGCCCTGTGTGGCCGCACACTTCGCACACCCCTAAGCACGGCTCTGTTCCCGTGGTTTCGACTTTTCGATGATATTGGGAAATGTTTTTCCCGAACGTTGTAGTTATATGTGCTAAAGATGACTTTTAGAGGTAGGCTATAGCAGTGATATAGCGTGTTTTTTCTCGAATTCTAGTTCCTTGATCTCCCCAATTATTACGCACATATGGTATTGACCATAATCACGACTTGAAATTTAGCACAGGATCTGACTTCAGATCGTGTCTCCTTACAGCTCTCACCCCTGGTGCGTCCTGTAAGGTCAAAATTAAAATTAAATTTTATTGTGACTGAGTACTGCACCTCTGAGCAGACGTAATAAAGGGTCTTGTTACTATTCCACGCACTATAACACCTAATAGTATTCCTCTATTATACTGATCTGATGTAATATCGCATATCTTTCCCTTTTTACTTTTAGAGCTTGAATAAAGGAGTATGTCCCCGAAACGTTGCTAGAAAATATATTTTTCTCTAAAAGCAGCGTACAACACGTTTTTCGTATTGCGCACGCGTCATTAGGGCGGAGTTAATTTTTACGGTACGCAACGTACGCAACATACGCAAATACGAAATGATTTTGAGTACCCCTAATGTAAACGGTTGTCGAATTACATCCAAATGGGTGCCCTGTGGCAGATCTATGCTCCAACTTCGATTGTTGTCACAGGATAGTATTCGTCATCTTAAAAGAAGTCAAAATCAAAAAAGCAAAATCAACATGTAAACCTGAGACCTGTAAAAAACGAAGCACATCAGGAGGCTGATGATCAAGATGGTTGATGAAATCACCATCAGGATACCAGATGTCGGATGATTTCATCATTGATTCTGCCGAAATTTCTAGGTGAATTTATATTAATTGATTTTAGTCACAATTAAATTAAGTGCATCTTACCAATCTGTGAGACGACATAAAACAGCATGAAACCTTTGCTTAATTCTGCCCAAAAGAATAAAACGATTCATTTGGGCAAAAAAGTTCTCGTTCTATACAAAATTATACATAAAAGCAGTTAATTTTCAGTAATGAGAGTTACTTCAACGTATCAATAGTAAGTTTGGCACAGTAAAGGTGAGGAATTCAACCAAGAAGCATTCGTCCGGTTGTATGGAGGCCAGCTGAAACAATGGTATAGGGTTGAATGTCGTCTCACGGATGGGTAAGATGCACTTTGGGCCAATATCAATTAATTCGGATATGTACCAAGATATTTCGGCAGAATTAATGATGTAATCATCCGACATCTCGTATCCTGATGGTGATTTCCTTCACCATCTCGATCGTCAGCCTCCTGATGTGCTTAGTTTTTTCCAGGTCTCAGCTTTACAGGTTGATTTAGCTTTTTGCTTTTAACTTCTTTTAAGATATTGAATATTGTGCTGTGGCACCAATCCAAGTCGGAGCATAGATCTGCCACAGGGCACCCATTTCGATGCAATTCAACAACCGTTTACATCATCTCCAATGGCATGTCTGGTTTCTTACCTATAGCTTTAACTGCAAGATAAATATTGATGAAATATTGCTCAAATAGACTTCACCACATGCTGAACAAGTTGTTTGAACAAATTCACGTCGATCTAATA
>JAQGBX010003752.1:0-16628 GCA_034698745.1 Megaphyllum sjaelandicum | reverse complement strand
GTACTTCCGTTTGGCCAATAGGAATACTGGATTCTTTGACCTAGATGTCAACGCGTGTAAAGGTCAGCAAAATTGTTTAAACCACTTACAGGCAGGAAAAACTGCTGGCCTCAATCTACAGATTTGAGTACCCCTAGTATATACATGTATGTACATGTAAATATTCGCAGTTTCCTATGACGTACAGTATAACTTGACATGCTCACGAGGAATTGTTTGTTTATAGTCGTATATTTGCGGTAATGTTTCGTCACCAGGTTTATTATATTCTTGCAGAAAATGTTTTCGATGATTTAGTTATTGTAAATAAATATATCGTTTCAAGCCATAAATTTCATTGCCCAGGTGATTTCAACGTAATGTATACAACACTTGATGCTGATTTTGACTGCCTGCTTGTTGTACATTTACAGTACACTGTAGGTTATACTGTATATCAGCTGAATATTTTCAGACCGTCAAGATCTTGCAATATACACTGTAACTACCGGTACATGTTTATTTTGGTAAGATCAAACGATAGCTTTGCAAGGCATTAATTCATCAGTTACTGTTGGAATCTGCGTTGTTGCTAGTGATATTCCAAATGCAGTATACTGTATGTTTCATAGACGTGAATGAAATTAAGGGATATTTCAAGGTAATTTAATTAAATTTGTATACATCCTTTGAAATTCTACTAGAATATAGTTTTAGAAAAATTTGGAATTAATTTATGAGCAATTCAACAAGATGTAAACAATTGTCGAGGAAATGTAAAAACGTTGTTGATGATTTGCGAGTATGAAAATACCTTGAATTTTTTTTTCTAAACACTATAACAACATAACGAGCAAAGTTTTGAATAAGATGTAATTTGTATAATGTAAATTAGAGAAATTATCACCATCCGAGACGAAATTTCCCATCGTAAAGCTGATTGTTATGATTTGCGCGGACTGTAAGTCTAATTACCGTAACACAATCGTTGTTCGCAGGCGCTTATCTGTCTCAAACATGTATTTTTTTTGTCTATTAATGTTTGCATGACGTGTTGATGATTCGACAAAATGGGAAGTCAGTGCCCAAAATCAGTATAGCAGGGATGACGTATATACCTTTGTTAAACATTCAATGACTGTCGTTGACGTCTAATTACATTACTGTCCTGCCATAACTTTGAGAAATTCTTCAACGAGATCGTTGCCATTGTCTTCGTATCTGCTTATGGGGAGGTAGTTATAATTTCAGATAAGAAGAATTCGGAGCGAGTGCGTGAGCACCCCTGGTAGCAGTGGCACGTTTAACAGCTTCCCCTAACGCTCTCTAATATGTCGAGATAGCGCGCGTAGTCACCTTTTAATAACATTAGCGCAGAATAGTAGGTGTAAATCACGCCATCCCACAACCTATGCTTTTTGCCGCGGAATTAAATCTAATCCAAACAAAGGTTTTAATTTAGCACAAAATTGCAATTTCTGGAACAGCGCGCGCGTCGCACTTGAAACTAATGGAGCTAGGCGACGCATTGTGCGCAATATCGGATAGGGAAACAAAAAAACTTCGCAGGTATGCAATTAAAATTACTGAAAATGTCAACAATGAAGACATTCTAAAAGGCTAATTATAAATTCGTGGGCACGAAGATTTAACAAAGCACACAGCGCGTGCCAAATGCTCGGAAATTCCTTAAAAACCCACTAAATTTCCGCGCTTCGTGAGCCAAAACTCAATTAAAGTAGCGTTGGCTGCTCGCGCTTAATTAATGCAACAACCCATACATAACTTCAGTTTTATTTATCCGTGCCCCTGCTAAGATATATTAAAACGAGGGTAAAAAGTTTGCGGCGTTAGTTTATGTTCTTCGACTATGTAATTGAACCGAGTGTGTGGCAAACATTGTTACCCGTGGCTTTCATTACCCGCCAAGACACGCTGGGTGCCGTATCATTTGCATGCTCGAGTCGTTGCAAGGCGAGGGTACATTGCTAATAAATTCTCCAGTGATTTACAAGAAAGGTTTCTTGTTCGCATTTCGTATTATTAACGCTTGGATACCGTAAGATGATCGTGCTCTACAATTGTATATAAGCAGTTTCTTTAATGTTTCAGAACGAACTCTTGGAGGATCGAGTGGTCAACACTGCGATCAGCGAAAATCAGAAGTATAAACTTTGTCATATAGGGCCATTCAAAAAGGACGTCCTCAAAATTTTCCCAAAACTGCATGGACTTCCCCATCCCTTGTCCGCATTGTGTACGATCAATCAGGTTCCCCCTCCCCTTCCCCCAGTTCGGACGACCGAAACTTTAAAAAATTGTATTCGGAAAATTTGGAAAGTTTTGCAAATTGTACTCGGAAAACGTAACTTTTGTACTCCGAAAAGATTGAGAATTTTGCCAATTTTTTCTCAGAATCTGTTGGAAAAATTTTGCACATTTCTCCTCGTAATCTGTTGAAAATTTTAAAAATCTGTACTCGACAACAGTTGAAAATATTGAAGATTTGTACTTGGGAAAACGTGGAACATGTGGCAAATTTGTCTTCGAGAAAACGTGAAACAATTTATAAAGATGACCTCAGAAAAAGGTTGAAAATTTTTTCAAGTTTATGCTTGAGTAAAATGAAAATTTTGCAAATTTGTACTGGGAAAATTTGCAAATGGACCCTGAACTTTTAAGTTCTCTGACTTTTTCAAGTTTTCCAGGACTGGAGGTACCCTGTTTACACATCAGGTGATAACACATCAAATATGCGATACACATCCCCTAAACTTTGGGATCTGATTTAATTTGGCATAGTTTTTATCAAGTGGACGACCGTGTTGGTCATACCCCCTCCCTCCCAACTGTCCACATTGTGTCCCTGACTCAACCTATCACCCCCTACATGAGGACGACCTTTCTAAATGGCCCCTATTCAGATTTCTCGTGATTAAACTTTTAAGTCGATATTAAAATTAATCATTATTGCTATTTATTCCTGTTTATGTACAATTCTAAAGTATTCGTTCCAGTTCACATAAAACATGTTTGAAATATTTTGAAATTTTATTGAAAAAAAAAGTTTTCCCAAGTTTATACACGCACTGTTTCGGTATTTCCTGCGCATTAACGTAAAGATTTAACGCGTGCACGGGGAATTCGATAATTATAGGTGTCGGTTCTCAGTTTCGCGTAATTTATTTCAAGATACTGTATATCGATTAGAAAATGCGAGTAAATTAATCTCGGGGCACTCGAATGATGCCGATTCGACGTTAAACATCTTTTAGCGTATATTATTATCGGTTACGGCTTTAATTTAAAGTGCACGGCTATAACCGTATACGCTTCGCATACCGATGAAATTCAATATTTTCTCCAAAATGCGCGTTTCATTTTTTCGCCTTTTATTCGCGGCAATCACCATGGGTCTTATACCTTGAGTATATTCATTAATGCACGAGAGAAAATTAATGTAAAGTAAGAGAGGCGAGTAGGGAGATAGGGTGGCGCGTAATCTTTTATGGCTGTGGTATTCGGTCTCAGAACAACGAGCTTATTACACGGACGTAAATTTCAACATGAGATGAATATTCATGTTGTATCGAGACTATTACGCTTGGTGCGCCGAGCAATTTACATAACCAGGGAATGAGTTAAATTTGCTGAAGCCAACCGTAAGCTAATAAATTAAGCAAAGAGTTTAAAGAATCAGAAACCAGATAAACGTTACATCGAGATCTAGCATTTTGCGAAATGCATTTGCGGGGTTATGAGCATAAAAGCCTTTCGTTCTACAATGGCGAGCCCAGATTTTAGTTACTATGCACTCGCGAGGGGGAAATTTCCCCATCATGTTTTACCGTGGCTTTGCACGGGTCACGTAATGAACCATCTGTTTTCATATGTGGTTTAAAATGTACTGGTGCATTTAGAAAATAGCAGTAACGTCTATAGAGTTGGTTTGCGGAACGACCGATGAAAGTTAACTGTCCAATATATATGCTCGATTATCCGGGGAGATCGGAGGATAAAATTTCCCGGATAATCCGCAAACCAGTGTAAAAATATGAGATATCAGATGAAAATCAGATAAACGTTCATTTTCTGTCAGTTTCCCATCACAAAAAAGCTTGCCCCAAACTGCCTCGCCAAATCTTTTTATTTTGTTTGTGACCCATTACCCGGATAATCGAGAGTCTGTTGTATTCTGTCTAAGTGTCCTCTGATGCTCGCACATTTCTATGAAGCTGAGCAATGGATTCCTAAAGTTGTGAACGCCGATTTTCTTCACAAGCCAATGGTATACAAGTTTTTTTAATTTGCGTATAACCACGAGCTCACGATTGTTGTCCAAGTTCAGCTTTGCAGCGTTTGTCGCTGTACAATTATTCAGCGATTAATTAAAACGTAGATTACAAACTAACATCGATGCAAACTGCTTGTTAATGAAACATGCTGCACTAATCAAGCTGAAATTTGCAAACTGAAAAGTTCTTACACTTTTAACCACGCTATATTCATATACTGTATTTCGAAAAGAAAAGCATAATTTGTCCATGTGTATAGGTCATAGCGGCGCTTCATTGTTTAGAAACCACGGAACTGATTGCTTAAATATAGTATACATGTACAGTATACAGTATGTAATGTAGGTTTTCAAGCTGGCATACTATGGTCGGTGCAAAGCCAAGTATACCGTATGTGGCGTATAATCGCAATTTCACGCTTGCATTGCAGCATTTATGCAAAACAGTTTCTAGCTCATTATATGCCAATGGAGTCACGGCCTTCGAATGAAGATATGAAAACGAATAGACTTTGCTGGCGTCATTAAAACTTCTTAAACGCGTTTTGCACGCATGGTCAGCGTGGCTGCTGCGCTACATTTTCAAAACAAGGAGAATATATCCCCGCGCATAAAATCAACATAATAGCCAATATAGCTTAGAAGCCATAAACCTGAGCCCCGAATATGAAAAGCATTGCTTGCCAGCGCGTTGTTTAACGTCTTAACTTATACGCAAAAGAAATCATTGTAATTTATTATCATTACCTTGATTGCAAGGGGAACAAAGTTGCGTCTTAAAGGACAATTCCCATACTTACAGTACATGTATTTCAAAAGACTCGAGTCTTAGGGTACGAGCAGGGTGAAGCTTGTTCCAGTCGCTTGAAAACCTGTGACGCCTAGTGCATGGTAAGAGTCTGCAATACCACTACGCGACAATGGTTCGTAACGGGTTGGCAAGCGACTGGAATAAGCTTCACCCAGCTCGTACCCATAGTCTTTAGTCTTAACATAATTGATACGTTTACGTTACATAGAACAATACCAAACAAAGTTACATTGAACATGCATTTATGCGATGAAACTATGAAGCATGGAAACTATGTGAATAACTAATGCAAGTGTGTGTATGGACGAATAATGTTGATTTCTTCGTTTAGATAAAATGAAAAAAAATATGTAGGCGGTAACGGGGAATTCCCGGACAAACGCTGCGTCACCCTCCCATTCATAAACGCATTGTAGTTAGGGTTTCATTCAAACATCGATAAAACTTTAGTATTTATTATTGAAGTCTTGTTTTTTTTTTCTGGCTTCGGATATTACGAATTACGGTTTAAACGAACAAATTCCCTCGGCATGTCCCTCGAGATTAGTTTTAACAAAGTTAAACCGCGGTATTTTTGTCCACATGACGGTCAGTGCAGTAAGACAAATAAATGAAGCAAATGTCTTTTCGTTATAGCAAAAGAACTGATGGAGGGATAATGGATGACATTTTTCCCACTTGATTTTGAACATAAATGGCATACCCGGACAATTTCTCCATAACAGTCCGTGATTTGTCCGAGGTTGATGAGGAAGTACCCGTTTTTGTAAGGGATTAACAGAGCTGCAGCACGATGAATAATCAGCGGCAAATGATCCGCGTACGTCCATGTAGCCACTAATTATTAGAAGTTATTTCTAAGATTTGCCAACATCACGCTGGCCTCGTCGTCGTAAAAGCGCGCAAACTATGTAAATATTCGTAAGGGCAAGTTATTTATGGCAAGATTTGCTTTATTTCCCGTTTCCAACCGCTGCTTTATTCCACAAAAGATGCCATAAAATAGGCGAACTGGCGCATGAATGCGGCGTAAGATGCGAGATAGACTTAAACGTATCAATAGGACAGTGGATAACATCAATTCATTTAGCAAATCCCTCATCTGGGGTGATGGAGAGGGCATACATAAACAACCCGTGAAAAGGAAATTCTGCGGCCATTTAGAAGATGACCTAATGGTTCGATGAGAGACGAGGCATGGCGAGGGTGGGGTGGGAGGAAGCCAACGAAAGAAGGGTCATATATTAGTAGAAATATAGGTTGGGCTATCTGGGAGAGCAGCGCCCTTTATCAGTTCAACATCCAAACCACGGGCTAACGACTCTGCAGTCGTGGCACTGGCGAGCATATTTTACCCCGCAATGGACGAGGGACGTGGCCTCAGGTTCGCGCCAGAACAAAGGAAAATAGCCTTCAGCGATGATAGCTACGTGTCCTACGGATGAATATCGCGCCCCTCTACGGTCTTCTGACCCAGGGTGGACGATCATGACACAGGAAATAAATTCGAGCTATTAAATCGTGGCCCGGACCAAACTGAGCTACAGGGTGACCGGAGGCTCTGCTGGTTCTGATTTGACGATGCTCGCAGAACGAGGGAATCTGCACGATGGTGCTCGATCTGTGCGAATCAATGACCAATAGTCGGTTGCATAGTTGATCAAAAGGTTTATGTAAATTGTATTTTCCTTTGTATGGAGATACATGTATTGCATCGGAATTGTGGATGCTGATCCGAAACATCCAATTACTCCTTTCATTTGAGTAATATACGAGCTGCTAGTTAGGCTAAATGCATAGGGTAGAATTATCCTGTAATAGCATAATAGCTGCTGCATAGCAGCCGACGATTTAGTTTTTTACAGGGCATTATGAAGCTAGAACTAAATTTGGGCTTGTTTGGAATGCCAACATCTTGGATTTTGACTTGGTTTCTGCTTGCCACGAGTAGAAAAAGTTGGACCAAGATGAACATGAAAAGTTGCGGAAATTTCATTGAGCTGCAGCGCCTCCTATACCGAGAGCAGCATGCTTCAAGTTGAAGTGCGCATGCGTGCAGCTTGGCACAAGCTGAAATCCGTCCAGTACGAATCAGGGATACATGTATTAAAGGCTCGCGTTTGCTTCCGAATAAGAGAAGCCTTCTGTTCCAGAACAACTGCTGCTTCGGTATGTTCTTGAGAAAGCATACTAAATACATTCGTATTCGTTTGTATTCATAATAATATAATTCCGTCGTAACGTGTCTCATTACTATAATGTAGCCTACTTTCATACATTATACTTGTAGTTGCAAACCTTGAAAGTTATGCAATTCTATTCTGAACTTGGTAATCACAATAAGCTTTACATATGACAAAATAATTTTCGTTTTTCAAATAATCATCATTTTTTTATTTTGAAAACGACGTTATTTTAACGTTATTGCAGCGATTAGGTAAAAAAAAAAGAAATGAATTGGCGATGGGCGTCAATTCTTTCATCATCACCCTGTACCGTAATCGCTAAGTGAAATAATGAAAAGATACGCAAATTCAGGCGCTTTCATTTTCCTTTTTCGCAAATTGGTGATGACTTTGCAACGGACTCATTAAAAGTCTCCCGATAGCAACACGCTTCTCTATGAGGTATAAGTTACTATCTGAGTTTCATATAATTTGATGTTCATTACGTGAAATGCTATATACTTAGGCCTACAGCGCCTTCGACGACGGCAGGAGCGCGATGATGCCGAGTCGAGTGCTAGCTACCCTAGAGAAAACTAATTTTCCTTTCATCAAATATTTAAGATTTACTATATTGTTTTATAAGCGTACCGTAAACACTCGATATATGGCTCTTTTAAGACCACGTCATGCTACGCCGACAGAATTCCAGCCACGAACAGCGTACGGCGTAATTGAATAAAATGGTGTAGAACATTTTTTTATTATTAATATAATGTTTATAGCGCGCAGGGTGTGGGCCTATATACGTGCGCCGACACAAAATCTTAAAACAGGAAAAGAAATGGCGTTGCCGAAGCAGACCAAACTTGGGATGGAAATCAGTAATGAAACATCGACACAGCTGAAGACGCTCAACTAAATGTTGGGAAAAATCGCCTTTAGAAACTTTAAACATGTATGAAAAGGTATCGAGGAATCGTGCATAGCGCTTCTAGAAAACGTTGAGATAAGAAAAGCTGACATAAACACCAAAAGTGGAGGGTTTTTTCCCCCAAAGTGACACGAAATGGGCGTCGTAGTCGTTCGCGTACTCGCGGAGGGATCTCGTGGGCATGAGGCTAACAATGGCCATTATCACACACGGTGAACATTGGAGAGATACAGAGTTTGGCTGCGGGCGTCAAACGAGCCGTTATAGACCTCGGTTAGTAATGGCCACCCCAAACCCACCGATGGTCATATAGGTTATACGAGCAAATGGTTCGCGCACCCACCGACGTTGATGGAGGTGGAAGATAGCAGACAGGGGCTGATGTTGGCAACTTTTCACGCATCTAAAAGCAGCATCGTGCAGTCAAAAGCCTTTTTCTGCGTGCAGCCATGGGACTATGGGGAAGTGTTGGAGGGGGGACAACGGCGCTCGGGGGTTCTACTTCCCTGCAGATAACGGAGATGATTAGGCACGATTACGGACAGAATTTGCCTCTCTGCCTACATCCTCGATAATGATAGAACTACTGGCCATCAAAAAAGCCTATTCGTGGAAGCCATTTTTCATGATAGCTCACGTGGTTTTCCTCGCCATTTAAGATCGATGCACCCAAACTCGTTTTGGGCTTTAACTTCGAGGTTTCAAACCCGCGCGCAAATTTCGCTTAATTCTATCGTCTAAAATTTACATCTTTGAGGGCCGGTTGCACCGAGGTAACTCTAGGTTAACCCACCGTTGAATTGCACAAGCACTGGTTAGGGAAAATATGAAGATTAAGGATAACCCAGACAGTAGGCAGGGTTAACCTCGGGTTATTAGGAAAAACGACATGGCGGACACTACGGATGAATCTGACGACGCTAATCACACGGACAGGGGAAGCCAGGATGAGCAATCTGGCAGCATTGGTCAAAGTTAGTTCCTTTCCCGTCCTCCATTTTGGTCTCAGAAGGTTAAACGTGGGTTTCATAACCCTGGGGATATTCCATCAAAAGTTAATTGGCGCAACACAAACAGCTAACCCGAAGGTTAACCCGGGGTCAAATTTTAACCCGAGGTTAGTAAACCTCAGATTTTAACCTAAGTTGGTGCAACCGGCCCTAAGAACGTTTTTGAAAATCATTCCAACTATCGAAACACGAATGACAATATTTGAAAATGGCATATGCAAGTAAGCGTGCACGTATAGGCTACAAGAGATTCTTTCGTAAAATATGAATCGTGGATAAAATAATCCAAAAAAACCTGCATTTCTACCGAAATGCCCCAAAAAATATGGTCTAGTAAGTATATATTTTTAACTCATCGCAGTAAGTATGGCGGTATGGCGCAGTAAGTAGTCGGATGAACAAAAACTTGTCGACGTTACTTCACCCGCAGCATATACTCACGTTCACATGATACTTTTTTTATTTTATGCGTGACAACTTTTTATTGCTCACTTCTTGACGATTGAATTTTGCGATGGTCGCATCTCCCAGAATGCCTCTCTCCCTGCGCGCAACCTCGAAATCAAAAAGAGTTAGCTGGCAAGCTGATAGGACATGACTTGACACACGCGAACGATAGAGAAGTTGGCGAGTTTTAGTGGTGGCTTTATGGCGAGAGGGTGATTTTGGACAAATGCACGAAGAAGATGCAAATGGCAAGGGAGGCATGGAAAGTGGAGGATAAGGAGGGGAGGGGGAGGGGGGCTTTCGCAGCGAGCGGAGGAGGGACAGGGGTCGAGCTCTACTTTGGAACGTTAAAGCATTAAAGAAACGACGCTTCTATCTGATGTGTGTAATGATGTCAAAAATTCTGTCAAACTGGAGTATGAAGGGGGTAGATGCATATAAAGTGGGTTGGATGAGCCCTAAAGGGCAGTAGCGCTAACCATATAGGCTCGGTCGCCACCGATGATGGCAGTATTATTGGCAAAGATGGGAAAGGGGATAAGCGAGTTTGCGAGATGGGGAAGAAAAAAAGTGAGGAAAATTCACGCGTCGGCTCTTAACTCGGGGAAATGTCTCAACAGCATAATCTTAGCAACATCTTTTCAAAGTGCCTTATCAAAGTTGTTGCGTACGTCAGCACGCCGAGTTTCCTTTCGCGTATTGCCACTCAATTTGCATATATGCAAACCGCGTTTCCCTCGATACGATGGTCAATGTTGTCTGATGCGGATGCTGTCTCGTGTAACGAGTTTCCAACGACGCATGCGTCGAAAATCTCCCGCAAAGTTTGTTTTGATAATTTTCCTAGATACGAAGGAGAAAACTTCTTTTTGGATAACCGGTGGCACGGACCGACCTCTGAAGTGCTGGGTCGTGTGTCCACCAATGACGGGTAGCATTCCTCCAAATTTCATGCAAATAACATACGTGAATGCACGATAGGTTTTCTGTTAGTAAAAATAATCGAGTACGTGTGTATATTTTTGACTCGTTAGAGCTTTTTAGAAGATTTTAAAATTTTGAAATCTTTTTGCGCAATTTAGAATATAGACAGTAACTCTGTATTTCAAACTACATTGCTGTAGAATACATGAATAAAGTTAATATTTCATTTTAAGCGCATCTAATTTCATTTTTGTTTTATGTGGGAAATTAAATAACCGATGGGAGGTTAATAAGCATAACAAGCATCTTTTCAGAAACGCATCATATTATGGTTGGGGAAAGGTGGGCTTCACTGCATTACATATTGCTCGCAGTGTTTGCCTAACTACGGGGTGATGCGATCTGCAAATTTAATGTTTTGTATTTATTTTCCACCGTTGGTGATTGTTGTAAAGATTACCGATCGACCCATTATTCTGTTAGTAATTGGACAAATTGTGGAGTAATAAACATAACCAAACGTAAGTTTTCCAGACCACTGACTTTTCCCTGAAGCCCTAAACCGCAAAATATAAGACAAATTTGACCCATTTGTTCACTTATATTGTTGATCAGCATATTATTACCTTTGCTTGCATCTATCCGATTGATCGATCGAAGGTGGATCAAAGAATGCTGACTTAGCTCAATTACAGCTATCGCAACAATTTTAAAATGTTCGATTCCATTTCATTTGAAATTACCCTCGGCGCTCGGACGCCAATTTCAAAAATGGCTTCGACCAGGAATGATAGATAGATTTTTCAGTCTTTTGTCGCTGACAGTAATATATGCATAAGCTGTGAGGGGAGATCACTTAGGGTAAGGGTGAATTCATCTATCCGAGCAATGTAATCTCTCCCCCCAACCTACCACAAACTCGGCATTTGCGGTAGACCAGACTGTCAGCGTCCCCTTCCGTCTAGTCCGCGCTCATTTCGGTCTTATTTCGTTGTCCCGGTGGTGGCACACTCATTTCACAGTTATGCAATAAAACCTCGAGCACATTCCAATAGCAAATGCTTCATTATTCGAGGATGAGTGAACGCCGTTCGGAGAACTTGCACACTTCAAATATAGCATTGATTAATTTTCGTCATTAGACCAGCATAGTGGACCTCGTGTTCCGAATTGAATTTTTGCCTTCCCTATTTCACGCGCAGCCATTTTTACACAATGGTCCTATGAATCGATGAATGTTCAAGGCGTATATTTTCAACCCCCCTATTTCGCTTCTTGTCCCATTTTTTCATCTCATCCTGCACCAAATTTTCTTTCCTCCTCATCGTTTCTGTCCTCGTGAATTTTCTCGTTCCCTTCATATTGCCCAGCTGAGCCATTATGGCGTAAAAAAGGCCAGGCACGCGTGTTTGTGTGTTATATTATATAGGGGTGCCTGCTGTATGGATGGTCAAAAGGCATCAGATGGTCAATTTCGTCTCTTTTATTTCTTTATGCGACGTTGCGCAGGCCTGAAAAGCCCATTGCTGGAATATGATGGCCCACGGTTTGATGTTCGACTCTCGATCGTAAACATTATTCGATTTAATACAGTCGTACGGGTGCTGGTCCAAGCCTCGTCACATCGATGGCCACGGGAGGCGCGAATGTTCATTTTTATCTTACTGATTTTTTTCTAATTGCGCACTCGTGCATTTCATGGGGATATTGCCTAATTTTAGATCGCGGGATCTTAAAATCGAAGTTTCCCAACTTGAGGTCATATAGTTCTAGGTTACAATTCTTCTATTAATGTCAGTATGCTGTAGATAGGTGGCGCGTCGATCGGCTGGAGTAAGAGCCGTGTTAGCCTTGTATGATAGATCATCATATTACCAATGATCATTAATAAGATTATCGGATTGTTATACCATTTTTGGACCATACAAATAGTTTGCGTTACTTGGAGATTTTCCTAACTTTTTCACAGACTTCTGTTTCTTTTCTTTAAAAGTATATAGTGACCTGGACAAATTTCAAATTTTAAGTGCCAGGAACATCAATGCATGGTAGGGCAACCCTGATGATTTTTGACCATACTGTATTTAATGCATTATGAAACATCTAAATTAGCAAAATACTTTTTTTAAATACTCGAACAATGATATTTATTTCATTTCATTTATACGAGAATGATTTCATATACTCTCGGAAAACTTTTGACCGCCGGCCTAACCTTCTAGAAAATAAAATCTTGCCCCTTTATGGGCTTATACCCTTCGCTCCTTCATAGAAATATGCAATATATTCCATCATGATTTCTCGTCACATCCTCATCCTCTTCAGCGCCAGATGCAATATATTGATAGTGATGACAAAGTATATATAGTAAGACAATATTATAGCCGCATAGTCCTCGCTTATGCCCATGTGGGTCTAACAGAAAAAAAAACTCGTAATATGTAGCGCGTATAAACACGGTATAGAAAAGCAATAGCCCCTCCATAAAAGACAGGGGTTTACACGATGTGGTCAGCACTGGCAGACAATGACTGATGTACGTGCTTTAACGCACTTGTCCTTTCCATCAAAAAATGCACAGATCGCTACTAAACAAAGAGCCATAAGGAAGATTGCAATTTCCACTGAACAAACTACGCTCTTCCCCGTTCACAAAAAAAGAGCCGTGGCTGTTCACGCACTGATTGAATTTTTCCTTCAGATTGATCGGGGCCTACAATGGGTATTTGGTTATCATTTAAATGAATATATATTGAGTTGGGCGCTAGCGCCAGATGATGGCCGTGAATAAATATGAAAGGTGAATCCCTACATCTAAGCCTCCTACTTTTCTATTGAATCCTATTCTGCGTGTCAATTTCGACCCACCAACGCCTGGGATCCCCAACATCTCTAGCCGCGAGGTCTTTAGAAAAAATAAAAATAAACAGGTTAGATTCCCGTAATGCGTGTATTATTTTAGCCTATCGCTGGCTCGCACGTTCTGGCAAATATCTATACCGAGGCAGCATCCCTTAGTGAACAAGGTCCATAGTATAGGACACGTACATGTACATCCAACTACTATATTTTTTCCATTTGGTTTCGCTGCAAAGCTGTGGTGCCGTGCGTGTTGCATTTTTATTTTCTTCCTATAGACTATAACCGTTAATTTTTTTCCCCAAATATTGTCTGAACGGAAATGCACAAACTTTCGTGTCAACGCAAAAAGAATTAAAATGGAAGTTTTTTTTTTTCACATAGGTTAGAAAATTTCATGTAACTTGAAAATGTGAAAACTTGTCTTGCGAATTATTTTAATGTTCCTAAATATCCTAGGTGATTTCGTTGAATTTAAAATGAATGCGTTCCACAAAGTCGAAACAATAGCGGAACTCAGACTAAAGATTTACGACCTTAATTCGTTCCATAGGGTACGTGCACGATGCAGCTTGTTCCAGTCGCTTGAAAACCTCTGTCGCTTAGTGGTAAGAGTCTGCAATACCACTGCGACACACTGGTTCGAAACCGGTTGACAAGCGGCTGGAAAAAGCTTCACCATGCACGTACCTATATAGCGGAATTAAAGTCTCGCTTGAATTTAAATAGAAGCTTTTACGAGTTTACTTGGGTAGTCGTGAAGTCACGTATGCAAAAGGATCGCATGCATTGGTTTAATTAAAAACAGCGATATAACCTTTAGTGAGTTTGTTTAAACAATGAGCATGTCTATTTTCACGCTCGACTTCACGACTGCATGCAAAGTACGATTCGTAAATCTTCTGTCCGAGTAAGCGTATTATTTTGTCATTTGAAATGTACGTTCGTTTTGTTGTTTCGAAAGTTTGTTTTACCCGTGGTATTCATCACGGGTATGTAAATGTAGCCTACATGCATTTTTTGAATAGGGGCTCGCAGGGGTTATGTCATCCATGGATGAAGCTTTTCGTAATCCCACTTTAATAGTGTCGCAAGGGGTGCTCATTTCGGCCATATGTGACTCTGGCGTTCATTTGCTCGCCAGTCATGTCCCGGTCATTTTTCGCAACGGCCACAATACTAATCCTTGGGGGCCATATTTCATTATACGACATTTTTTTTATTTATTATTATTATTATTTTTTTTTTTTGCAATTTCATCGAAACGCCTCTTGCTCCGAAAACCCTGCAGTCACCCTTTCCACGCATTATATTAGGGAACAAATATAAATAGAAACGATGCATATAACGATCCATCATACGTATCCTTAGGTATACGTACATGAACGTTGGCGTAAAGAAGGGGCTATCTATATATTAAACTATAAAGAAACGTCCATTGACAATTTCAATCCGAGAGGATTTGACCACGTTGCGTGCCATTCTGCGCCGGGCTCCGTCCATTTAGATTTCCCGTATTTAACATTTAAAATTGAAAGGATGGGCGTCCTAGCTCGATCGAGAGGAAATAAAAAAGATAAATAATGCGATGATCCATTCAGTATAACAACATAGAAGGCCGCGAAACCTTTCACAGAAATGTCACTTTAATTCGGAATTGTGAAGCGTCTCCGTCGGTGTTTGTATAACCCGCGGGAGTACGACTTCACTGGCCGAATCTGATAGACCGGTTCAATTTCCGATTAAAGTCAACTGAACTCGACCAGCCCCGGTCAGCGCACCACGCGCCTAGGTTAACTTCCCTTCGACGCAATGACACAAATATGAAATTCTATCCGGTCTGAAAAAGGTCTGAAAGCAATTCGATCGGGAGCCACCAGCTGATGAAGGTGGCGTAATTGAATTCTTATATCATTTCACCGAATAGGTTAAATCTAATATATAAGCATACAACTTGGGCATCGGACGAATCGATTCGTAGGCTACTCCACGCTCTCAAACCCCTTGGCCTATGGCTGCACGGCCCAACACGTGACTTGTGTAGCGTTACATTTTTCAGCCGCACTTCGACCTCTGCTCCAATTCAAACCTTGTGCTGAAATGTATACGGGGTGAGTCACACGCCTGTTCTCTAAATCATCCACACGCCTTAGGGGTACTCAGACAAAAATCTTTGCGAATCGCGCCCTGGCAGTCGCGAAGTCCCGTGGAATTTCTATATACCAATGCATGACTTCTGAACTGCGATTCGCGAAGCTTCTGTCTATGCACACTACAGTAAACCACTTTTTAGTGTACACTGTATTGTTTTTTCTAGTGTACATTTTCTTCATAAAAATTCTCTGACAGTGACCACCTGTGTACAGTGACCAGTGTGTGTTGTCTTTTTTGCAATTTTTACATTGCAAATGTATCTTAAAAAGGGACCAGATAACGTATGAGTCACGTTACATCTTGCTTTAACCCTTGGACATGATGATTCGGTACTTTTTTGGTTTTGTGGTTTTTTACTGCATGTTTTACAGTCTACATGTATAAGTGCAGTGTACATGTTCATTATTTTAACTTAATCCAGGCATTCTTTGTATAGTGACCACCTGTGTACAGTGACCAACATAGCATATTTTTTTTCTGGTCACTCTTAACATGTTTTACTGTATGCTTAAGATTCATAAAATTGTAACCGATTTAAATTTATTTACATTAAAATCGCATCGTATATCGACCCTTCGCATTTTAGGATATTTTAATGTATGCATCTCATATGTGGGCATTTAAACACACGTAAAAAAGTGCTGCAGCTCAACGTGTAATTATACTGTATCCATTCAGTTGTATACCTTATTTTGTAAATCGCCAATTCCATGGGCATGCATGTACGGCTCAAAGTTTAACTTGTCCTTATTAGCCGAAAAGTCTTATCGTAATTTGTCGTCCACAAACGATGGAATGAATACTCGTTATAACTGCATGCGGTGGTATACTGGGTGATTCATAAGTCCAACACCACCCAATTTTTTTCTTAACCATTAGAGATATGAAAAATCTGCTTGTGTCGTTAGATAGGTTGTCATGGGTGCTCTAACCGTTGATAGTATTAACTTTTACCTAACACCATTTTTTCAACTAAATTGAAAGTATAATTTTTGAACCGTAACACCTAGAAGAAAATATCAAATTAGGAAAACGAAGAGCATGGCCTACT
>JAQGBX010003751.1:0-16628 GCA_034698745.1 Megaphyllum sjaelandicum | reverse complement strand
ACAGAAATATTATCATCAAAAATGAACCAGAAACTGAGCATCATGCTCCGCTTATTTGCCTCAAAGAAATTAAATTCGATCCCGATACATAAAAAACTCTTTAATAGCCTCTTACTACCAATCCTACTTTATAATGCCCCACAATGGGCCTGGGAAAATCTTCCTTTTAAATTTCTCCACCCCAGCCTACTTAATTACCAGCAAACTAAACCTAATACCCATAGCTAAACACCTGGCCCATAGAACTTTTGCTTTCTTGCTGAAATCACTGAAAAAAACAATGTCAGAAATAACCCGTCACCTATTAATGTATTGGCTAGATGCCGTCCCTGACAAATACAATCCATTACAAGGATTCATTGAAATAATTCAACGCGCCATACCTACCCATACAAATCTAAACCTATCACGATTAAACGAACACAAATAAAACAGCTGGCGCAAACAGTCAGAGTATAATCATTGAACAACGCGAATACATCTCACAACGGATCCACAATTCAAAGAGGCATACTCATTACTCTATACTGATGGTAGATATTAACAGAAGACCACCCTACCTAGATGCTAACCTCCCATTCATCTTAAAACGATTCCTTATACAAATCCGAATAGATCCCTACAACCTCTATCTCCCCCCTCACACTATTAAAATAAATACTTTTGATTTATGCCCTCGATCTATGTAAAAACACTAAAACATCCTGGATGCACATTCTTCTCCATTGTACCAACACAAAAATGAAAGCAATGCACAAAAACATCAAAAAAAACATGACAATTTCAATGGAAGAAGAACGTCTCCAGAATTATTACATCCAACCAATAAATGAAGATAACATTTGGTACCTGTACAGAATAATACAAGCATTCAGAAAAGAATCCTCAAACTTACCAGATGAATTAAATACCTAAATGGACACATAAATAATACCAAACTATCAATGATATCTAAATTCACTAAAGATTAACGAACTGACAAACTTACCATGCCTAAAGGTGTCCGACATGGACGACTGAAGCTGTCCCACATAGGGGCTGGCATTTAACATGCCCTTATGGGAGGGCTGGCACTGGGGCAGTAACAATAACAATAAACCAAATATCGATCTCTAATCCATGGTACTGACCAACTAATCTGTATCTGAACTGTTTTATTTTCAAAGAAAGAAACAAACCAATGAACCATATAGTCAGAAGGGACAGAGTCCCCTTAGTACAATTTCTCTCTCTCTCTCTCTCTCTCTCTCTCTCTCTCCAGTAGTCAGTGCCGGCTTTAAATAGCGCGGGGCCTAAAATAGCGCGGGGCCGTACGCGGGGGCCTACTCTGCGTACCATTAAGGCCGGCCCTGCCAGTAGTAATTGAATAGTTTTTTAGCAACTGTTACAGCTGATGACACAGGATTTCTTTTCACTTCACCAACAACTGCATGTTTTGCAATGCGAGAGAGCTTGTAGCCTTATGTAACATTTTTGACACTAATGATGACAGCAGATTTTTATTCTCTTCTGATAATTAAATATTCTAGTACTAGCACCAAAGATTATATGTAAATTGTAAATGCAACTTGTTTTTGAGGGATAAATGTTGATGGGATAAATATTGATGAGTTTGTCTTATTTTGTTAATAATTAATTTAAATTAAATTACTTTGACCTGAAACTTTTACATGATGTTAAGAACACTTCAATAAAGAAATGGTAAAAAGAATTTTTTAAGTTTCATAATGTAGTTTTTATTTTAATAGCTATACACATCTAAAAATATGGGTTGGATGATGACGTTTGACGCTCACAGTATAGGTCCGTGTGTATGTGTCACAGTATGCGTAACGTGAATCTCCTTTCGCATATATAAATAGACACGCACATAAACACGGACCTATATTAGTCGGGTACGCCACTAGCAACGCAGCGCTACGAGTTCGTAGTCATTGGAAATGGGTCAAATGACATTAAATAAGGGAAACGTGTAATTTGCGCTTAACTCTATTAGTCTTAGATTCCACTAAATCACTAGTACTATAGATTCCACCATCTCACTATATAGTTTTAGTTTGCTTCATCGCTTAGATAAATATAGGAGTCAATGCTTTTCCTATAGCATTGAGTCTATTAGTCTTCCATGCTAGCAATCATATCTACATTGCATTTTATTTTTTAAAAAAAAACGGCGCCGTTAAGTCACGAGTATCCAATTATTTGACAGTTTTTTCTTGTCATTCCCAGACAAACATATTCTATTCTTTGTACTTGGTGAAGAAAGAAAAGATAAGAATCGAGAGAAAAGACTATAACATTACACAATTGACCAATGTCAATATGGATTAAGTGTTCGTAAATAAGATAAAAAGATCCTACTATATACAGCGGAGTTCAAAATTAGCTCTATGTACGGGTTCTTTTCGAGACCAACGGGGGTTTAAAAAAAAAAAAAAAAACTGGCAGCGGTGGGATTCGAACCCACGCCTCCGAGGAGACCGGTGCCTTAAACCGGCGCCTTAGACCGCTCGGCCACGCTACCTTCGCATGGAAGTCTGATGCAGTCTGATGCAAATATCCATGGATACAGAAATACCACGCTTTATTGCGATTAGTAGATATTATACTGTAGTTTTTATAAATTGGAAGTTTTCGCCTTTAGGCAACCATGCGTCGAGCAAGTCTATCGGCGCCATTTTTATCCCCAATAACATTGCTTGCTTTTTATCTGTGTCACGTTTTGAAAGTTCTCTGCACAAGTAAATATTTATTCAAAAAAAATGTCGTCATTATTTATTAAGTGTACATTTCGTTGAAGGTTCATTCAACAATAGTTTTATAGTGTTTTAGATATAATGCACAATTAATAGACTACAAATTAGTGTAAACATAATTTTTATACACACTGGGAAGCCAAAAAATTCCAGTCTTTCGCTTGGTTGTAAAGCCAGTAAAGGTCTGCGTGGAACGGAGCCGGCAATGTAAGATTAAATGAGAAATTTATTAAATTATTGTAAATAAGTATGATCGGTTTATAGATAAATTGCTTGTGACGTCACGCAGCTCGTGGGCGTGGCCAATAGGACTTGGTTTACATTGTGGGCGTGTTTTGGTGTATACATGAATCTGAGAATCGTGGTGCTAATAAGGACCAACATTAAGAGCACGTGGTTAAGAGCACGTAAGCACTTTAAGTCTTTAAAAAAAAGTGTCGTTTAGTGGTAAGTGTCTGCAATACCACTACGCGACACTCTTTCGAAATTAAGTGCTCAAGGACACTTTTAATTGCTAACGTGCTCATACACTTAGATACTATCACTTACCAATGAATAGATTTTTTATCCGAAAGTATTTATATTGATGCTGTTTTTCCGCTGCAAATCAAAAATTGTGTGAATGTTCTCGTTTATTTCTAAATAAATAATTAAATTAAAGAATAATGCAAAATGATATAAGGAACGAATCCACTTGCTGCATGCATGTGCAATTAATCTATAGCAAAGGCAATCAATTTTGTAACTCAAGGCCTGATCTGGACGGGGCAAGACCGCGTCATCTGCTTGTCGTCTGCTCGTAAAAGTTATCTATATCAAAATGTACTCATAAAATGTTTGGTATTGAAGTGCCATGCAAGGGTAGCGTGGCCGAGCGGTCTAAGGCGCCGGTTTAAGGCACCGGTCTCTTCGGAGGCGTGGGTTCGAATCCCACCGCTGCCATTGTTTTTTTTTGTTTGTTATTTTTTCTTAACGTTTGTTTTTATGTTGCAGTCTATATACAACTGAATTTTAAGGTTTAGAAAATCGTGCTTGCATTGTTTATCAAAATTAACACTACCAGTATTAATTGTTGAGTAGCCGTTTAGATGAAAATTCACAGTAATGCATGCAGTGTATATGGGTACGAGCAGGGTGAAGCTTGTTCCAGTCGCTTGTAAACCAGTGTCACATTGTGGTTAGAGTCTGCAATACCACTAGGGGACACTGCACTGCATGGTTCGAAACAGGTTGGCAAGCGCCTGGAATAAGCTCCACCCTGCTCGTACCCATGCATATACTGCACATACCTTTTTATCTTAGAAACAGATCCAGAACTATGGTTGTCCCAAGAGCGTATATAAATTCAAATTAAACTCAACACGCGATGATCACATGTATTTTTATGGACATTGGCGCGTTAATGCATTATCACTAACCAGTCACTTTCCAGTGAATGAAAAGTTCAAATAAACTGCAAATTGTTATGGGTTTGCACGAGTAAAGTGCAAGGCCTTGTTCAAACGTAAACATCTTTTTGAAATTTATTCGATCGAAAATACTCTTGCTTTTCGAAAAGCAAAAATGATTCACTGTTTCGGCCATAAACTTTTTTATCTTTGGCCATAAAATGATTATTAATAATTGCATGCTATATAACATTGAGAAAAACGTACTGTTATGTGTTTTTTCTTTTGTTCTAAAACTTGCAATAGTAATCAGATATTTTGCCCTCTATATCATTAATCGTAAGGTGCAAACACACCAATGCAAAAGCAGAAATACGTGTATGTATGTATATATACATTACCAGATGAGCATGATGCATGGCTACAGTGTATATACATGTCAGAGTAAAATGGAAACTGTATAATGCATTCAGGGTTATTACAAACTGTACAAAGTATGGTAGATAATATTAAATGACACACGAAAATAAAGGGAAGAAGTCTTAAGTTTAAAACGCGCAATTGCAAACTTTGCTTTAAACGCCCAGATCCAAAATGGCGTCTACGCAGCAGAAAGCGTTTTGTGTGCTCGAGTATATGCGAGTTGCTGAGAACAGCATTGATAGGGACACACTTCAGCCTTTATGGGCCGAACTGGATTACCGTGTGTCGTGTGACACGACGACCTCACATTGAACATTTGTGATGGTTAAGAACTTAAATTGGACATTTTCCCTTTCTCTTCATGTGTCATTTACTATTTCTATAGAAGTAATTGGGACATGATGTTCGTAAAAGCAAAAATGAAAGATGGAGCATGAGCCTTGATCCGAGAGTCTGCATCCCCAGAATGCGTGATGTACAAACTCATTGTCATCATTTGTTAATTTTTAATTGCAAAATAAAGGCCCAATTCCGCAGACTATATAGCTCTTCATTTATAAACAGCTCCTCATGGCAGTGACTATATATGTTCTGTCCCCAAATTTAAATTGACGGTCATTAAGGCATTAACAAAGTTCTAAAGGATGTGACTATAACACTATATTGTTATATACAGTACGTCACATAATTGCAAATGATGTTTGAAGTTGCTATGAAGGGTGAAAAGGTTTTACAAAATGCTGTAACATGAACCAAAGTTTGCGAATTTTAATATGGAGTATAGGCTATATACATGCGGCTTTATTACTTCATTTTAAATACAGTATTACAATTATCAATACAGTACACAATTAGAATCACAATTTGCATCATTGCCTATTACCTATATATTTACATGCATGTATACAGTTTACATAATGCAGCCGTGAAGTCATTACTTGTTCAAAAGTAATAGGCCTACATTATAACAGGCTTAAAAACAGGAGCAAATTTTTAGCCCAATTAGCGTGTCGATTTCGCACACGTGACTTCACAACAGAGTAAGTATGATTCGTATAAAGCTTGTCGATCTGAGATTCTGAGACCTGAGTATATATACCCTAATATGAAGTCTCAGAAATGGTCAGTTCTATATAAAAAGACCTCGATCTCACATACAGTATCTTATACTGTTACCAAAGCAATCAGCAAGTTACACCAGCAGTAATTTTACGTGCAATTACCGTATTTTAACGACTATAAGACGCACTTTCTTCATAAAAAAATTGCCTCCAAAATTCAGGTGCGTCTTAAACTCGAAATTAATACAAAAATGTCCATTATACAAAAACGTCCATTACAAATATAAAAACGCTCTCGATGGCAGTAAAGACCATCTTATATGTGAAGATGATGATGATGAAGAAGAAGAAGAAAGTTCAGATGACGATTTTCAGAGACTTTAAAGGTCAATTCAGTTTTATAAACTAAGATTTCATTTACTCTGGCTTTGCAATCTACGGTAATAATAAAAATGGTAAAAATGGTATTTTTAAAAAAAAAATGCTTAAAAATTAAGGTGCGTCTTATAGTCCCTAGCGTCTTATCTATAGTCGTTAAAATACGGTACGTGTTCACTCGTAAATGGGGATGAAAATCGGTCGCCATCTTGGATCTCCCAATTACAAACCTAAAAAAATGGCAACTTTTTGAAGTGCCCCACCTCCAAACCCCTTCCAGTCGATAATTTAAGCAGTCGTCCACCGTCTGGTGGAAAAGATGCCTCGTTCATTCCACAATTCCTTTCTAATTGGTCGTTAATCGTCCGATTTTTCGCCTCCGTCAATGTCGTTGGCAAGCATCCAATGACAGCTATAAATGAGTCTTGACAGCCAGCTATTCCACGTTCGTGGAAAGTGCATGAAAACAGAGAGATGCGAGCTCACCCTCGCCATCAGAAATGGTCTGTTCTACATAATAAATAGCTCGCATTCTTCCTCGCTTGCATGGCTCTGACGTATACGCGGAATAGGGATTTTCCCTTCCCCCCGCGGGATCATCGGCAATGAGTTTAGCGTACGTTTCGTATTGTTTAAAGCTGAGCCGATAACGGAAATGACATTTCGCCCTTTATCACCGCGTCCTAATTGACGAAACATTGGCTCGCCAACAAGGGCTCGACACGATGGGGGGAGCGCTTAGGCCTTTTTCTAGAAGGTGCTTGCCCTTCGAATTATCGTGCCAGATAAAAGCTGAAAAATTGCCTTTTAATTAAGCTGCTTTTTGTGGCACTGGTCCAAGTTTTTGTTGCTTCCATGCCTCGTTTTATGGAATCGACTCGCGGGGAGCTTGATTGCGAAAAGGGTCGTTAAATTAAAAACGATAAGCTCTTATCGTTGATGAGATTTGAAAAAAAAAAAAAAGTTCACTGAAACGAAAGTATATATAAAGGGAAAGGTCGAAATGTTTTATCACTCGAAGCTGTCCGTGCATGTAAATGCAATGTTGAAATAAATGCACGTTGCGTGTGGAATTTATTTTTAACAGCTTTTTACGGTATATGTATATACTCGCGAAGAGATGCAGCTTTTATGATAGCTTTAAATGGGAGAAAAATCGATTTAAAATGCAAGAAAAACAAGTTTATGATTCATACATATCATTTTAATACTGATGTTTTTCATGAATAAAATTTCATTATTTGTTTCAGTCCACTAATCAAACTTTTGGAACGTTTTTAACGACCTAAATCCATCACAAAAATATTATCAATGCAGATATTTGCATGGGATTAACAGTATAGCTATCCCTACATTACACATACTGTATATAGTTTTAATGAAATTAAGAAAATTT
The DNA here is from genome assembly GCA_034698745.1 of Megaphyllum sjaelandicum. Classification (NCBI taxonomy): domain Eukaryota; kingdom Metazoa; phylum Arthropoda; class Diplopoda; order Julida; family Julidae; genus Megaphyllum; species Megaphyllum sjaelandicum. The sequence continues at coordinate 9,226 of JAQGBX010003751.1, read as the reverse complement.
ATGATTTTTTTCGAAATTCATAAATTCACGTTATAACTCGTACGGCTGGCCTGCGAGTGCGTATCGCGCCCACCTTCCGCTTCGGAGGTGACATATATGACACGGCCGGAAGTGCCGCAGTGGTAGCAGCGTGGCCGCTGACGACGTCTTGGACGGCTCCCTGGCGACGCTCTGCGCCGGGACGGCTCTCCATTTGATGTCTTCCGGTTGATTTTCCATCGCCTCACCTGTCGGGCGATCTCGGCCTCCAACTCCTCACTGTCGGTGTCGTTGCTGCTGCTGCGCCGGCTGGGCTTCTCCTTCTTAGACCTAGCCTCCGAGTCTTTCTTTTGTCGGCTTTGCTCGAAACCCTCGAGGCGCTCTGCTTCTTTACGCAGCTGATGCACGAAACTCTCGACGGTTAGGGTATCCGATTTGCGTGACATCATTTTGCCGATCCATGGCTGGTATTTTTTCGGGAGACTCACAACGAAGGCACCTATCACGTGCGTGCTGTAAACGTTGTCGCCTGCGTCGGTCAGCCGATCGACGATGCCCAGCATCTTCTCGATGTGATCCTCCATTTGGCCGGTACGGTACCGTGTAGAGGCGGGCATTTAACATGATTTTTTCCGTATCGGTGCAGCGTCCATATTCCCTCGACAGCTTTTCCCAGATCTCTCTGGCCGTCTGCAGGTTCTTTATCACCTTCACCACGCGGTCCGCGATACACATGATGATTTTGGCCGTGGCTTTATCATCTCGGCTGGTCCAATCCGCGTTGGCAGTTTCTGGTTTTGCCTCGGTGACCACACTCCAAAGTCCATCACCTTTTAGAAGCGCCTTCATTTTGGTGCTCCATGTGCCGTAGTTCTTCCCATTTAAAGGGGTAATCCCTGACCTGGACTTAACTGCGTCGCCTTCCATATTTAGCTGACCTGCGTTGTTGTCCGGGGAGTACGAAACTCAAATTTCTGACTTGTAGAATTTTCCGCCTTCGTTTGCCACGTGTTAATAAGAAAATTTTAATGACAGGACTAACTGATTAATTCTACAATTACTTTTACGAAAGTATAAACCACAAAGGTATAAAAATAAAACTTCTTCTTCACCACGTGTTGGAGGCGAATCTCCTAACACGTCCGTCCAGTTTGAGCAGCAAAATCCGAGAGTGAACCAAAGGAAAGGAGGCGTCCCTTTTATATCTGTCGTTTTTACTGCCCGGGTGACGCGGTAGATCCGGGTGACGCAGCAAGTATAGAGGATCGATTGCACGGGTATCGTGACGCATATATAGGGGACCGGGAAAACGTACATCTAACGTTTTTCCCGGATGCGCGATAAAATAGCGCAACTCCAACAGATATATAGGCTACTTCTAATAGTACGATTTAATTAATTATTCACTCTTTACAAAATTGTACGCGGAATTTCATTTTAAAAGATTTATTTAAAGTTTTGCAAATATACGGAAATCTTAACCTATAGCCTTTAAGTTATGTTACAGTGTAGCTATATTCATTGCTCTTTATACAGAATACAAATATAACTCATATAATTTGGTCGGTTGGACCTATAGAAATGTACATTATGTGGGTTTTAAATGCCATATTTGCAATTTTCTTTCTTCTTTCTACATGTATTTAAAACTCAATGTTGAAAAATTGATTTAATTCGATATATATTAAAATTTCCCATTCGCATATCGTTTGGATATACTTTAATGAAACAACCTTTCAATTTTCCGTATTATTTAAAAAGGTGAATTTATCTAAACTTCGTTTTTAATTTAAACATATATAAATGTTATCATATTTCCTTTTTAAATTTAACTTCAATTTGGTAACGCAAAATCCATTTATAGAATAGAAAGCCACTAAAATGTATTTTTTTTCTCTGAATTGTGCAGTTGCAAATTGAACCTAAAATCCATATTCCGTATATTGTATACGTTTACATATATGCAGGTATTTCGTTATCAAATGGCTTTAGTTAAATATGGCGGGAATCATTTGTCAAAATATGGCAGCCCTCTTATCACATGCATGCATTTTGACAAATATGTTATCATGTTGGTGTTTACAAAGCACACGAATGATGTACATTAACCATGGAAAACCATTTTATAATTCGACTTGCGCACCTGTTGATAAATGTACATATCTTTGAAACATGCAAGAAATGTGCACCTTTTTGCGTGCAGCTGCATAAAGATTTGACAATTAGCTTAAAGGTTATTTACATGCATTTTGTCTTTATAAAAGTCGATTTTCTCACGAAAATAATAATACCGAAAACGAACGAGCCGCGTTTGAATTTGCATATATGAATTAAGTCTCATACAATTTGTGTATTCATGTCTTATGTCACTAATTTATATGTATAATTTATATTTTGGGATCAATCCAAATCCATTTTGTATTTGAATGGACATGTTGGACGTATATAATTCTGAATTTAACACAGTAACAATTACATGGCAGTACATATATACAGCACGCTTAATATAGGAAGTTTTGGATTCTTATCGCACGATTTCGTCAGCGTATACTTATATTTGCACGATGATGTCAATAATACGAAAACGTGTTCGAGAGCCTGTTTGTTATGCAAATTCAAGATCAACGACCATTGTAAAGATGGAGCTGATCATTATGTTCCGTTTGTCACCACCCCGCATGCGAATTATATTTAAGCAGAGGCAGGATTGACTAAATGATAAGACAAGGAAACAACGAGCTATATGAGTCATATCAAATTTGCATGACGCTTTTTATGATGAGAATGGGTCTAAACACGCAATGTTTTGTCGTCAGTTTTGCATGATCAGGAGATTGGTCCACGCAATTCAAATTTTCGCTCATTCTTTTGCTCAGTCGTTCTGACATCGTCATGGAGGAAGGACCGTTAGTGACGATGGGGGGGGGGGGAGCACATGATAAAACTTTTAAAGTTAGAAAGTTACTTACCGACCACTAGCGCCACCCAACGGGCAAACAATTGGTAATTCGTTCAGCATAACCAATGGCTTGCCCGCTGCATGGGTGGCGCTATAGCGGTCGGTATACTTTTTTTACTTTATAAGTTTTACTGCATGCATGTGCTCCCTTCCGATAATTGCAATATGTTTCAAAAAATTAAAGAACTGAAGTTACTGGATATTACAAGTATATGTTGGAAATTTATTTCAAAATCGTTTAAAATCATGCATTGAAAAACTATTTTCAAACTATAACTTTAAAACATTTGTATACACATTCTGTAAAATAAATGCTAAACAATTTAAAAACAATTAAAATATTTTCAAGATATATATATAGTTTGAAAATAGTTTTTCAATGCATGATTTTAAACTATATATTTTGAAATAAATTTCCAACATACATGTAATATCCAGTAACTTTAGTTCAACTATATTGCCAAAAAATGTCAATAATACAGTTGTCAGACAGTTTCACTGATGTTTTCAAATAGTTTAGCACTATTTTTGATCTTCTCAACGAGTATACTATATAGCTAAACTATTTGAAAATATTTGTTAAACTGTTTGAAAACTGTATTATTGACATTTTTTACTACATGCAGCATTTAAATTGTTTTTATGTAATTGTTTGGCAGTTATTTTACAGAATGTTTATACAAATATTTTTAAAACTATAGTTTCAAACCAAATTATTTGCATGGTAACTACTGTATTTTCAAAGATATTGCCAAATAAAATTGCTTTTAAAAAATACACGTAATATAAACTGTATACCATTACATTATTACAATTTTTACAATCTAACTATTTGAAAACTTTACCAAGCTTTCAAAAATCTAATGCTAAAGTATTCGATAACTTACATATTTTCTATTGTATAATATACAATTGGGTAATTTAAAGTAATTTAAAAACTATACGTTTAAAATTAGGCAAAGAGCATAGGCCTATAACTGACAGGGGAGCAAAGCTTGACCAATTAGACTAACGTGCGTCTATTCGCAACAACTTGTTTGCAGTCTTGCATGCATCACAATGAAAAAGCAATCAACCTTTCAAACTTCGTTCAGTTCTTGACAAATCTGGCTGATCATGCATATATGTCAAAACATTGCGTGTGATGGACCCGGCTTATATAAGACAAGTAAAAATGGGAATAAGTATACAAACACATATACCCATGTGCATATGTATATACATATTGTATTCGCCTTATCGTAAAAAAATGAATTAAGCTTTTTAATGTACATGTACAGTATTTACTGTATAAAAAGGTATATGCGATCACCATTAGAGGTGCAATCGTTTGCTACGTGGCACCTTTTTGGGGCTATATATTGCACCTTTCCAAAGGTGCTGTATAACCCCTAAAGGTATACTGCAAGCATGCATTGTGCATTTCAGGTTTGAATACAAGATGATTACGAAGGTGTATATGTTAAAAATTATACACGTTATATAGATTGCGTGCAATTTATATATTTGTGCATGCATTAATCGATTAAACATCTGGATAACAAAAAATTAAAAGTATACAAAACTATAATAATGGACCATGAAAGCTATATGTGTTTTAAGAATGTTTTTCATTTTGAATTTCTATCGAACTTACGGTATTTCTTTACGAAGTGAGTTGCATTTCAACATGGAATACCACGCCACTTATCAAGAATTTGGCAACAGGAAAAGTTGTATGCCCCCCTCATCCCAAACTGCAAATTTTACGCTTTCAAAAAATCAACCCGCATGATTTTTCTTCAATAACTTGTTTTTGACAAATTCAATTAATCTTTGGAAAGTACTTCTGTCACGGCCATAATTTGTCAATGTTTGTAGCATGCAGAAATGACCCTGCATGCACGGTGACTTCAGAAAGTATTTTTAAAATGTCATTTGAAAAAAAGAAGGAAAAAATACAGACATTATGTAAATTATCTCACAAATGCATCAAGGATGCAGTTTTTCCTTGAATTCATTTCTGTCAATAGTTTTCTTTTTTTTTTTTTAAAAATTAAGTATGAGGATGCTATATTTAGCCGTACTTGAAATAAACTCATCGTTAATAGTTTCCATCTGTACATTGTGCAAACAGTATCTATAAAAATGTCAAGCTTAAAGTGATGTTGTTCACCGTGATCCCATAATTTGAGATGGGTCACGTGATTCTGAATCCTTTTAAATTTCAGCAGACCGTATATATATACACGCAACTTTAATGTGTAATTGTAATTAATATGCCTATAATTACACAAGATAAATGTATTTTTTCCATTCCGTTCAGCTGGAGCGTGTCTCGTTTTGTACGAGCTACCTTTTCAGGCCACTAGATGGCGTGGGTAGAAAGTAGGCCAGAGTTATGCAGACTATTGAATCTTTTTGTATAAAGGTTCTTTTATCCTAACGTGTTTCTCGTTGGCATTGTGCTGTCCCTCTCCATAGTGTTCAAATTGAAACGTGTATAGATCGAGGTTTCGAGTACCCCTTTAACCTCTTGAACTGGAAGAATCTATTAAAGGTCCGCAGTCACACAATGGGGCATACCGGAAGACGCCAAGGACGAACCTCCCTGCGGCGTGTTTCGGAATTCAATTCACTTAGTCTACGCATTATTATTCGGTTTCATGATACGCAACAACCTGCTAAGCTAATTGAACTACTTGGGTGGATCTTGTTGAAGAAACTTGCTTGGGGTTATAACACAATTTGGCGTTCTCTATACCCACGTCCCGTGAATTACACCCATGGTCCGTAAATCATAAGTAAAAAACTGACGTTTTTGTTATTGCATTACGCTCCACACCTATGCAATAAAGATAAATGTGCATATTTTATAAATAACAATGTGTTTATGAATAACTGTTGCATATCCAGTTACTGTATTTGCGATTTATGGTACTTATTATATACTGAAAAATATAGGGCAGCGGAACTGGAAAGTATACGAAGCATCGCACATGTCGAAATGCACCGTTTAGCGGTATGCTTTTTGTTAAATCTGTATTGTTGATTATGTAATCGGTTTTTATGCAACCATACATGATTAATGCTAAATGTGAAAGTTATACTAAATTTCGACATACGATATGCTTTTGTTTAATTAAAAAAAAATGCACGTGACTAATAATATATAAGGTATGCTTTCATGGTTAATTTCTTAGCATTAACGATCTGAGAATCCGTAATGCATGCAGTGACATCATTGTATGATTAACATTGACACGTGATGTGGTGTAATTACAATGGAATAATTTAATATTCTGCTGTATTTAAGTTTAAAGTAAATTTGAAAGTTAAAACAATTGCATGTATATACTGTAAATTCAAGATGAACTCAGAAATTAAAATCCTCGGTTATAATATGCAATCATGCACTTTGTCTGATCAGTCATGCAGAAAATGTAATTTTTTAAGATTAGTTATATATACACAGCCTGTCATTATGGAATGTTTTATACAGCTTATATGCCAGTTAAGGGTTTGCATTCGTTGGTACTTATAATTTTAAAAATTAAATTCTCGCCCACTAGCGCCAACTACCGGGCAAACAATTGGTAATGCATATCAAATGAGGTGTACCCGGTAAAACTTCGCGCTTTCTGGGTAAAAGTGCGAAGTATCACCGGGTACACCTCATTTGATATGCATTACCAATTGTCTGCCCGGTAGTTGGCGCTAGTGGGCGGGAATTTAATTTTTAAAATTATAAGTACCAACGAATGCAAACCCTTACGTGTTTTGTGTTTTTTTTTCTTTCTCTTAAATTTGCATGGAACGTATACGATGTGAACTCGACATCTCACTTTTAGGTGTAAATTGAAATATTTCTGTTTTTCTCAGTATAGACGAAAGTAAATAGTTAGGTTTTTAAATTTATCTACGCTATATATCAAAAGTTTGATTTTTCACCTGATGTTCTATAGTGATTTGTAGATAGTGCGTTTTTTTAACTTACATGTAAAATAAATGCGTCAAAAATTTATGATTGTGAAATTCGAATTTCCCGGTAAAACTTAAAAATGGACATTATTTAATTCTGTACCAAAAACTATTTTTAAAAATTTAATACCTAAAACTGTTGTCTAGTATGCCCTCTTAGTTTAATTGCTATGGAAAAGTACACGTACATGTAAATGTTGAAAGAGGATAATATCATGCGCTAACTCCATTTATTTATTGGAAAGTAAACCATATTTTTAGAATTAAAAATGGTGTCTTTAGAAAGCATATTTGAGTGCAATTTTTCATGCGTTGAGAAAAGCTAGCTGTTCTACTTAAAACCACATGGAAATAATTTAATCCCTTTAATGGCTTGACGATTGTCGTCGTACATTTTTTATTTCAATTTTCGTCAGTCACACGGATTTTTGGAATTTTTCGAGGACCAATTAAACGCCATACAATCCCTTACAAGTACATGTTTTCTGCTTTTGACCCTACATATTGACTTTCCTTCGTCGTTAGATTTCACTGAAATAGGGCATTACGGAAATGCTGGTGATTAAGCGACCACTAACCCATTTAAATTTTTTAAATATTTTAGAATGTGGGTGCACCTTACGAAGCTGATTAGAAATCAGGACACTAGTATCATCTTGACGACCCATTACATAGAAGAAGCTCGACTTGCAGACAAAGTAAGTTATATCCTCGTTTATAAAAGGTCTACTAGTTTACCAACAACTGAACGGCTGACCCCATTACAAAATCACAGTGCCATCTATGATGCCTTTTGCGAATCATGTTACATGAAAACAAAATTGCTACAGTACGTCCACGCTGGTGGAAACATAGAGAAACTTTTTGTTTCTAATTGCATGTGGCCATATCTGTTTACAGAATGCTTTTAAATTATTTATTGTAACCATTGTTACTTGAATCACAGTGTGCTAACATTGTTTATATTTGTTTACTGAACAACTAGCAAGTAATGAGCAACAGAAAGTTTCTCTGTGTTTCATCCAACAAGTGGATGTAGCTATAGGGTGCGCATTCGTTGTTACTTAGAAGTAAGAATGTCAATTTTTTTTACCACTAGCGCCAACCAGCGGGAAAACATTAATAATGCATTTAAATTACTGATGGTTTGCCCGTTGGTACTTCTAAGTACCAACGAATGCGCACCCAAAGAACTGATGCCTGTTTTGCTGTGCTTTAGAATAAAGATGATTTCCAATCCATCTACTGCATGTTGAAAGAAAAATACATGCAAATATTTTAATGCTATAAATTTCATATATTTGCTATATAATTTATGTAAATAATATTGTTTATTTATACTCCAGTGGTAATCATCAAATATCCGTCTTAATATGTAATATTTTAATATGCTTAAAATTTCCATTTTTTAAAAAAATAAATTACCTTATTAAATCAACTTTTTAATCAAATAAAAAATAATTACAAGATAAGAAAAGTATATTGAAGAGTAATCATCTTTTTGGTATATTCTTTGAGATACTTTTTTATAGAAATTTTTATATTTCCATTTGAATTTTAGGCAGTCTCATTCGTGGACTGGATTTGTATTACATCATTTTCATTCTTTTAATTAAATTATATCTACTGTATATTTCTTATAATTTGGAAAATAGCCTAAATCTTAGCATCCTTTCTGAAACTTTCTGTGCAATTTTCAGGAAAGGCATTGGTGTCAAATTGTAATTTTGCATGAGTCCGATTCGAACAAAAAATTAATGTTGGTTAATGGATTTTAGGTGGGCATGATCCACGGTTGCACCATGGCTGCGGAAGACACGACGGATAATCTCTTAAAGCAGTACAACAAAACTTCATTAGAAGAAGTTTTTCTGAAAATTTGTCAAACTGACTGCGTCGATTTGACCGTTGGTAGCGACAGAAAGCTAACGGAAACAGATAAAAACCGCTATGATATTCCAGAGTTGAAAAGTTCTGCTAAAAGATCTCAAGAAAGGAGTGTGTGGAAAAGATGTGGGCTCGATGTATCATGGCACAGATTATATCCCACGATGATGCGAAGTTTCATCAGTTTATATCGTTTTCCAGGGTAAGATTGTTTTCCAGTATATATGAACAGTAAAACCTGTAGAGTGAACACCAAAAAAAAATGCTATGTTGGTCACTGTACACAGATGGTCACTATACAAAGAATGCGTGAATTACATTAAAATAATGAACATGTAGACTATAGACTGTATACATGTAGACTGTAATAGGGTACGTTCACTACAAACTTTAAAGTCACCTTAAAATTAAAGCTGACTTTAAAGTTTGTAGTGAACGCAC
>JAQGBX010003750.1:0-16629 GCA_034698745.1 Megaphyllum sjaelandicum | reverse complement strand
CACGTCGCCATTTGTCTTTGTTCATGGAATAAAGTTTAGTTCGTTAATTTATTCACTCGCATCGATTTATTCATCAACAAATTTGCAAAATCTTCTACGTTTTCCAAGGACAAATTTGCAAAATTTTCCACGTTTTCCGAGGACAATATTGCAAAATTTTCCACTTTTTTCGAGGAGAAATTTGCAAAATTTTCCACTTTTTCCGAGGACAAATTTAAAAAATTTTCCACGTTTTCCTGTAACAAAATTTGCAAAAAATTTCATGTTTACCGAGAACAAATTTGCAAGTTTTCAGGTTTTTCGAGGGCAAATTTGCAAAAATTCCCCAGGTTTCCGAATACGAAATTGTAAATTTCTCCCCATTTTTCAAGGATAATTTTTCAAAACTTTTAGTAAATGTTTTTTTAATTATTATATTTTAAAAAAATTCCCTGACCAATGATAATGCCAAAAATTGACATTGAAAAATGTTAAATTTTTCAATGTCAATTTTTGGCATTATCATTGGTCAGGGAATTTTTTTTTTCCAAACCTGGAAAAGTCAGGGAAGTTAAAAATGAAATTTCTGGTGGAACCCTGATTTGAAGGTTTTTATTTGAAGGTGCTCAAATTGGCCACGGTTTTGCTCGATGCATTTATCAATGCGTGTCACCCAAGATCCGCATGTTCGCAAACATTTTGGGGCTTTGCCTTATGTGCTCACCAGCCATGACAACGCGAGCATTGAGGTCCTGTTGGTTGTCATCTGAGGTTTCGTAAACAATTTGTTTCATTGCACTTCATAAGAAAAATCAGGCAATATCAGGTCGGGAGATGTTGATGGCCACGCAACAGGACCACCGCGGCCGATCCACCTGCCAGGAAACCTCTCGTTTAGGTACGCTCGGACGTCAACACCCCAATGGGCCGGGCAGCCGTCATGTTGAAACCACATGTCTTTGTATGTCTTTGTACAATTGCCATCATCTCCGTTATTTGACGTCTGTGCCCATAGGTTCCCTATCTCAAATGACTCCCTTTTGGACCCAATACACACCCTCTTCACCTGTATGATGCGAAGCTGTACACCGTGTATTTACAGGTTTGTTGAAGTTGATTTAAAAGACATCGTGATTGATTTGTTTTTCAACATTGTACAATGAAAATTGGAAACATTATAACATCTTTTTTCGCATAACCGTCTGCTGATCCAGAGATCCAGTTCTCCTCGCTGTCGAAGTGGACGCCTCTGCTATTCTCTGCAAATGTGTTTGGGAAGAAGGTGTGCGCAAGGGTGTTTCCCGGTCCATCGAAGGGGTAACCATCCCAGTGTGAGTAGCTGGCGAATTGTACGATGATGTCAGCCTCTGAAGTTTCCTGATGGGTGAAGGTTAGGGGTGAGTACTGGCTCCACATCTTAAATGCTCTGGCAAGTTCCTTCAAGACATTTTCCCTGGGTCCCAACTTAGGAGACCAATTGGCCAAACTGAAAAAAATGAAGGAAATCGATTCGTTCCATTGGTAGGGTATATCAGATTCTTTGAGATGTCTGAAGCCATCACTCACTAATACGTAAGATGGCGCCTTGTCCATCCGGATGAAGCGATGACGAAGCACTTGGCCCTGGTGGCATTAGCATAATCTTTGATGATGTCTGGAAAGCCGCAGCGTGGAGTGGTCAGCAGCGCTCTGGTGGCGTTGTCCATGATCCCAGTCTGGACCACGGCTCCGAACTTCTGCATCGTCTTGATGGCCTCAATGACGGCTTCCTCCTTGTAGAGGGCCTCTGTCTGCGGGTCTTGCCTGTCCAGATAGCCGAATTTTTGTAAAAATTTCAGCTGTGCTAAGATAAAAGTACTATATGTTATAAATGCTGTATGTAGGATCAGATTAGCTATTATGTTAATGAAGCTTATGGTTCTAGACCCCCTAATCGCGGAGTGGACCCAGGCCCCGAAACAGCTTTTTTTTAATAGGTTGCTGGTAGATTAATGCGAGAATATATATGTAACGTCAGTTGCATTGAATGGCCTGCCAACAGCCCGGATCTAAATCCAATTCAAAATCTTTGGTGCTTCTTGAAGAAAATTACTAAGCTTCAGCCACAATCTAAGGATGAGCTAGAGACACCCATTCAAAATTTCTGGAATGAAATAACACCAGATGAATGTAAACACTTGATAAAACAAAAGCCAAATCGCATTGCTGCTGTTTTAAAAGCCAAAGGGTGCCCAACACGTTTTTAATTTGATGTGGTCTAATACTTTTGTCCTGTATTTCTCTTGGTCTAATACATTTGTCCACGGATGTTTTTGTAAAATATTTTTTTAAATTTTGTTGAACAGATGTAGAGATCATGTCATATTCATTTACACACTCTGAACCATGTTGATGCTTATGGTAAACAAATAAATCTCATTACTGGTCAAGTTTCGAAGTTATTCAAGGTGTTCTTGGGACATTGCAACTTTCTGTGCTGGTGGTCTAACACTTTTGACCGGGGGTTGTACAAGTATATTGGCACCAAACCAATAGTCTGCTTAATCGCTATTAATGCAGTAAAACCTGTTTAGAGTGACCACCAAAAAAACTGCCATGTTGGTCTCTGTACACAAGTGGTTACTATACAAAGAATGCCTAAATTTAATTAAAATAATGAACATGCACCCTGCACTTATACACGTAGGCTGTAATACACGTGGTAAGAAACCACAAAACTAAAAAAGTAGATAATCATCATGTCCAAGGGTTAAAGCAAGATGTATCGTGACTTATCCGTTATCTGGTCACTTTTTAAGGTACATCGGTAATGTAAATAATTGGAAAAAATACAACACACACTGGTCAGTTTACACAATAAACTGGTGGTCACTGGTCACTATACTGAGAATTTTAACATAAACAGGTGGTCGGTCAACATTCAAAGGTGGTCACTTTTCCAGGTTTTACTGTACGTGTATGTGTTTGACAAATGAATTTTAGTGTCCAGTGTCAGAATCGGATCATTGTCAGCATTGACATTTTTTCTAATGACCTCAAAAGGACCGTCCTTAATGTCCCCTTGGTATAATTGGTAAAACATTAAAGTCCATGCACCATTAACACTATAATTCTTATAAAATAAAAAATAAGGATTATCCATTTACAGAATCTGGTGTTTCACTCCTTTATCCTAAAAACACAATCACTTTGCTCGCGCATTTCATCCGACTAGCCAAATTTTCTACTACATGTATTTTCAAAAAATAAAAAAAAGGTTTGTATAGTTAATTAAAGGAAAAAACACCACGTCAAGACCGTGAAAATTTAGCGAATTAGATGTATGGATGGAAGTAGTGAAAAAGTTACCATTGCAATAGAAATTTAGGGTTCAATTTGTGTTAGAAATTTGTAAATAGAAAATTAAACGTTATTGCCTAACGTATGTATTTCAATATATCAAACGACAAATATACAATTTGCCATTTTTAAAACTCTTTTTTTGTATTTTAAGTGCTCGTGTTTGAAAAACTACAAAGTTAAACGCTCGTAGGCGCCATCTTGAAAAAAGACACCATTTTTTTAAGCGCGACTCGCTTATTACATGTACTAACTGGATTTTTCAGTTATCATTTAACGTTGCCATACCACGAATCATACAATAAATGGGATTGTACGATTATTGATTTATAATAACATTAACTGATAACTGAAAAAGCCTTTGTTTACTTCTGGGGTTCCCTCCGAAATTTTATGTTAAACTACCCTGACTTTTCCAGGTTTTAAAAAATTTCATTAACTAATGACGACGTTAAAAATTGACATTTTTCAAAACTAAAACTGAAACATATTTTTTTTTAATAAACTAACGAGAATTTGTAAAATTAGAATAGAATACCATGGGAATATTTTGTACTCGGAAAATGTTAAAAATTTGTGCTCGGAAAAAGTGGAAAAATTTGCAATTTTGTCCTTGGAAAATGTGGGAAATTTGTACTCGGAAAACCTAGAGAATTTTGAAAATTTGTAAAGAAAACGTGGGCAATTTTGCCAATTTGCACTCGGAAATGTAATTTTTTTTGAAGATTTCTACACGGAAAACGTGGAAAGTTTTTTACACATTTGTATTAATTGGAAAACGAGAAAAATTTTGCAAATCTGAACTCCGAAAATGTGAAAAAGTTTTGCAAATTTCTACCTGGGAAAACTATAGGGCCATAACTGCGTTAAATTTTCCTGACTTTTCCCTGATTTTTTTACGTCATTTTCAAGTACCCTGACCTTTCCAGGTTTTCCAGGTCTGGGGGAACCCTGTTAAAGGAAACACGTGGTAAATGACGTCAAAATTACGTTGGGCCAAAGCCTTTGTTGCATCGTGAAAGGGATCTTATAAGGAAAAAAATGGCGGAACTTCCGGTGTTGCCTAAACGGACCAATGAGATGCGTGAGTTACGGGCATGTCCCATTGGTCAAGAGGAACTAACTATTGTACATGTTGATCATTCTCTCTTACAAAGTATTCAGGAAAGGTTGTCTTCAGTAGAGCTAGCTTAGTCAAACATCGTTAAATTTAATTATGGAGTCAAAGGTCAAGATTGTTGAAGAAGTTCAGATCTTTCCAAGTGATCTCAAGAATATGAAAGCGGCGGATTTTCTGAAAATACAGGTATATATTGTAAGCTAAAATTTCGCTTACTTTTAATCTCAATTAACTTATAGAAAATAATTATAAACAATGTCGATATTAAATTTTTTAAATCTCCAGTAACACCTATCGTTTTGTTAACGTATCATGATGAGACAAGGAACATGTGTTGAGCGTATTTATATATACACGCAAATTTCCTGATTTTCATTTAATTTTTGATTTAAACAAAACACGTTTACTCGCATTCTATCAAATAAAATCAAATGACAAAGAACACGTGTTGAGCGTAAAAAATATACACATTTTTGTATGAAACAAAATTTGTCATATGAAAAATTATAAACTGACCAGTGTTTCTAAACAGGCCTATATTGCGGATCAGTGAAAATGACATTTTGACGATTTTTTTTTCTCAGAAAACGTGTAAATTGTTTCGAATTTGTGCTCGAAAAACGTAAACAATTTTTCCAATTTGGCCTCGGAAAACGTGAAATATTTCTCACCAGAAACTACATGTTGAAAATTTGCCCTCAAAATTGTGGATTGTGACAACATTAATAAACGTCGTGTTCCTCTGACTTTTTCAAAACAAATCATCGTTTCCTTACCTGTATTTTAGTTTCGGGGTTATTGTTTCAAAATCTATATGAAATAAAATGAAAAGTATACTTATTAAAAATATTCAAAAACCGAGCTATTTCGCATCCCACGCATGCGCAGAAAAAATTGTTTGCAAATGGCGTCGCACTGCGAAGCTTATGGGCCGTTCATAATTTACATGTACACATTTTTACTGCTTTTTGACCCCCCCCCCTAGTATTTACATGTTCAATGCATAAAATATTAAGTACATGCTGATTTTGTGCAAAATATTGCATTTATTAATTTTTAACAATAAAATTATTGTTTTTAATGCCTTTTCTTCAGTGGGAATGACCACGTTGGTAAGAACAGTAAGATAGTTAGTACACAACTGAAACTAGGAATTGATGTTCCAAAATTAAATTATACTGCATCAAAAAAAAAAACCTGATGACTTCAAACAGACATGAAAACCGCTATTTGCAGTTTGATCACAACTGATTACTGCAAACGGGTGCCTTCTTGGAATAGTTTCCAATCCGTTTTTTTATGCAGTTTAATTTAATTTTGGAAACTCTATTCCAAGACTGCACGCATGTTTGTAGTCAACAGTTGTGATCAAACCTCGAATGGAGGTTCCAAAATTTAATCAAACTACATCAAAAAACCTAATGCAGTGAAAACGCCTGTTTGCAGTCATCATGTGTTTTTTTTCAATTTAATTTAATTTTGAAACCTGAAATTCCAAGTTTAGTCAAAACTGATGAATGCAAACAGGGGTGCAGTCTTGGAATATAGTTTCCATCAGTTTTTTTTTTTTTTTTTGATGCAATTTAATTTTGTAACCACCGTTCCAAGTTTGATCAAAACTGATGACTGCAAACAGTCGTGAAAACGCCTGTTTGCAGTCCTCAGTTGTTGTTTTTTTTATGCAGTTTAATTTAAATTTGGAACCTCTATCAGTCATCAGTTTTGATCAAATTTGTAATAGGTGTTCCAAAATTAAAATGCATCAACAAAAACCTGATGACTGCAAACAGGCGTGAAAACGCCTGTTTGCAGTCATCAGTTATGATCAATTTAAGCGTGCAATCAAATTTTAATTAAGAAAGAGTCATTTATACTGTATTATGGAACTGCCCATATAAGAAACTTTAATAAAATGAAATTATTCACCATAATTCTTACCTATTTAAACGTGATTCATATAAACTTATTCCCAGTCAGTTGTGTATCTGATGTCTACCTATATCGCACGAGTGGGGAGGCCTAACATGATAATGGACAGCTACCAGCTCACGGTGGTTGGTGGCTGTCGGCTAACTACACATCCACCTAGTACACTCTCTGGTGTGTGACGACGTCACCCATCAATTTTCATTTTTTATAATATGTCTATCTAGACATTTGATATATGGGGTATAAATGATTTAAACTCCCCCCCCCCCACCTAAGGTAGACAATGGTGTACAAAACTATACCCCCTCCCTTGGCTGTCTATGTAAATTATGAAGGGCCCTTTAAGAGTAAGAAACTCAATCGGAAATGAGGTTAAAAGTATTATCAGCATAAAACCTAAAAGATAACGTTATCAATAATATAGGGATACTCAGACACGAGCTTTACGAATTTTGGCAGCCATCGAATACACGTGGAAATTCCTTCGAATGTCAAGGTTATCGGTGTCTTTAAATTGAGCGAAAAATTAGTTGAAATTTTGTTTCATCTTTTTTTTTGCCTAACTCTGGTGAAAGAGATAGACGAAGTTTACAAACACCTCGACCCTCGAGTGATTAGATTTTTCACGGGACTTTATGGCGGCCAAAATTCAATTTGTCAGAATTTCTGTCTGAGTATTCCCATTTAACGTCGATATACAATGATAACGTTGGACAAAAATTAGTTGGAACTAAATTTCAACTATAATTTTTGCCAAACTATCTTTTACACGAATGACTTCATAATTTGTTAAACTTGTACCTGAGCACCCCAATGTGTATAGTGATTACAAAATGGTTCCTAAAAATAGAAAGTTTCTAAATTGCACCAGCCTTTAAATAATTACAGGGTTTCCCCAGACTATATATTAAAAATCAGCAAAGAATTATTTAATTTTGATTAAGTCAAGAAAATTTAAACGTAATAAGGTTGTCACTATCCAAAATTAATGTTTCCACGTGGTTAGCTTGGGGCGCATTTGCCAATTTTTTTTAAATTTTCCCCAACTACAAATCTGCAAAATTTTAAACAATTTCACAGGGAAAATTTGAATTATTTTAGACAATTATCGAGGACAATTTTTCAAAATATTCAATCTTTTCGTAGCATAAATTGACAAAATTACCAGCCTTTTCCAGCCCAATTTCTCAAAATTTCAACTATTTTCGTGTACAAATTTGTACAATTTTTAACAGTTTCCAGGAGAAGTTTGGGCAATGGTTAAACATTTTCTGAAATTCAGAATACAAATTTCCAAAAAGTTGGACCTTTTCAGAGTTTAAATTTTGTTAAATATTCTGCATTTTCCGAATACGCATTTATCAAAATTAAAACAAAATGGCAATGCTATAACTTTCGAATTTTTAAAACTGTCCAAAATGGTCATCATTCAATTTTGCAAAAATACTGAACATTGTCTTTAGTAGATTTTGCTAAATTGCAGATAACATTAAACTATACGTTAATTTTGACATTGTCACTGGAAGGGAAATTTATTAAGAAACCTGGAAAAGTCAAGGAAGTTAAAATGAAAATTTCCAACTTATGGGGAAATTCTTAGTAAAAGTTACCATACTGAATCTGCATGGTGTAAAAAATCGACGGAAATTCCCATTACCCCTAAAAATGTCTCAGTGGAAGTTCCAAAACCACTAAACTTAGCTTCGGATGTCATGATCACAAATCTTTAAAATTTCTTTTTTCAGATCCAAGAGGTCAATTATGAGCGAAATCCCTTGAATTGCCACGACTTTAAAGGCAAATGGAAAAGTCGAATGACAAAGCGCTGGAAAGCCCAATCCAAAATGCTCCATTTAGAGGAAAAATTCAAGGCCCTGGATTTATCAACATTTAAGCATGGACAAGATGAAGGTGACCAGAGAAGGTGTCGATCAACACCTTACAAGAGGAAGGGTATCCAAGATAGACCAAAAAAGGAGATCAAGAAAAATGACCTTAAATTATTGGAGCGCCAGCGTGAAGAGGAACTTGGTAAGTGTAAATATAAAAGCATATACAACTCGAAATTTAACACTATTTACAAAAATATATTCAAACAATTTTACTCTAGAGATAAAGAAAGTTATAGAAATAACTTTAAAACGTGACATTCACATCCATACATTTTTAGAGTATTAATTTTAACAATGGAATAATATGCATGTTCATCAAGTGGCCGGTAATTAAATAACAAACAACAAAACTGGACACGACCATAAACGTAGTGAAAGTCAAACGACGTTTCGGTGCCTATGCACCTTTCTTCAAGTTTATTCTGCAATTTTACAATAAAACTAATAAATGCACAAGACTAATTGTCATACAGTCAAGATGTTCGAACTGAAATTAGCATAGCAGAAATATGCTGGAGAATGACCAATAAACAATGAGCATAAATTGCATGCTGCACGTTAGTGCAGCATGCAGCAGCAATAGAGGAACTAAATAACGTTAAAAAGGTATTTTTAAGCCAAAAATATAAGAAGTACTCAAAACATCAAGAGAAAACACACTAAAATCATGGAAAAACGAACCTGAATGGCACTCTTTTACATACTGGAAAAACGTCCAAACACCTTAATGACCAACAGGGCCACACATGTTTCCAGGTAAGGAACAAAAGGAAAGTTTAGACACGAGGGTGATTCAAAAAACGGCTGCTTTTTTAAAACTGGAAAATCTTGCATTTGGAAAATGTTAAAAAATTAGTGTTCGGAAAAAATGGAAAGTTTGCAATTTGGTTCTCAGAAAATTAGGAAAATTTGTACTCTGAAAACCTAGAAAATATTGAAAATTTGTACACGGAAAACGTGGAAAATTGTGCTAATTTGTACTCGGAAAACGGAGAAAATTTTGCTAATTTATATTCGACAAAGTATTTTTACCATAGAGTACATCGTACTTAAAACGAAAACTTTTGTTATGGTTAATTATTTCAATTAATGACTTAATCGGTACATGTACGTAACTTTAATTTATCACGAATGGTTTTTACTTAATGAATAAAAAATAAGGTGCACTCGGACAGAAACTTAACGAATTGTACTTCGGCAATCGATCGTCAAATCACGTATACAAATCAACGTACAAACACGAATCATTTTAAATTGAGCTGTCATAAGTACGTTTTACGTTTAAAGGAAACTGGGGGTACTCAGACAGAGGCTCGAAGAACTGTACGTTTGCAGTCGTGAAGTCATAAGATGCAAAATCGACGTATTATTATCGGCAACAAAATTAACTCGATGTTATTTGATCAAATTGAGCCCCTTTTTCCTCATACACCCTCCCCCTAACCCCTCATTGCGGACATCCTTATTGAACGTCCCCCGACCGAGGTGCAGAGTCATCGAGCCAAAAAGGGACTCGGATAACGTCTGATTAATTAGCCAGATGCGTATAAAAGAGCTGATCGTCTACATGCTTCTCAATTGGCTGCTGGTTGTGTTTTTGGATGGTTTCCTATAAGATGCTGGCCATTAATCAAAAACAATATAATGGCGTATCTGCGGAAATGCGGCGCTACATCATCTCCAATTTCAGGAATTCAGTGGACGTAAGAAGCGTTTGATTTATTCGAGACGAACGCCTGGATGGCCATTCATCATCAACTAGAAACGCTATTATCAACCATTGCGTACATCCTCCTTTGCCATGGCTTAATTCCCAACAACTCGATCACCGGCCTTTTTTCGGGAAGACTAAATGCTACCATCGGAATGATACATCAACTCGATCGGTATAGGACATGATCGCAATTCGGTAAATTGGTAAACACGGAATTATTCCAGATATATTCGAGAAAATTATTTCATCGGTAATGGAAACAATGGTATAAAGATTTAGATTAAAGTTTCAGATATACAAAATAATTTTTTTTTTTTTTTTTAAAACTGGCAAAAATTAAATGATTTAGATACATACCACATGGTATTTATTTACTGATAGTAGGGTACTGAGTTGAATTGAATTGAAAATTAAATATTTTCGAAACAATCGTACTTTTTTTAATTATATTTTTTGTAAATAATTGATTTTACATTATATACGGGAGTAGACTACTTAATTGCGGGATAGTTTATCTTTATTGCATTCAGGATGTTTTGTTTAAATATGACGTTTAAAAATCAATTTAATAACGAATATGTGCAATAATTTCAGATTTTCAAAATAGTTGAAATTATCTATTTTTTTTTAAATTTCATAAAAACTTGAAAATGGAAAAAGGTTTTTTTTTAAAATTACCTATTTTAAATTGGATTTTGTGTAAAAATAACATTTTTTATATTTATTCAAATTCCATTTTATACAATCTTTGCATCGCTCGTAAATATATTATATTAACGTAAGATTTAGAGAAAATTTTAAAAATTAAGGAAGTTATTAAAAAAAACTTATTTTGATTCTTCTTATTGTTTATTATGTTTTGTTTTCGTTAGTAAATCTACCTATTTCAATCACTAAATGGAGTAAAGGACAATATTCAATAATGTGCCAAATTTACAAATGACAATACCTCGTATTGAAATATTTTAAAAATCTTAGTAATTCGCATCCGTAAAATGTAGAAAATTTCTCCTCGAAAACTAAAATTTTGCAAATTTGTACTCGGAAAATGTTGTAAATTTTGCAAATTTATCCTCGGAAACTGGTGGAAATAGTTCAAATCTGTCCTAAGAAACTGTTGAAAATTGTTTCAATTTGTGCTCGGAAATTATACAAAATAGTTAAAATTTGCACGGGGAAAAATTTGAAAAAGTTTTCAAAGTTTTCATGCCTACCGGTACTTTTTAAGTACCAGCCATTCATAAATTTATTGCCCCTCAGAAATTGACTTTTGGTCAATTAAATAACATCCTGTAGATTAAAAAAATGTCTTAAAAAAATTAGTTAGCACAAATTATGCCATTGTTTCGGGATGTTGAAATTTCGAAGTGACATTACGTAAAATATTTAATTTTCAATGAAAAAATCTGAAAAAATTCAGAGAACATAGTAATAATATACAGTATTGTTTCATTTTTCAAAGTTTCAAAAATTTTTGGATAAGGGAAAAATTTCCAGGCATGAAAGGGTTAACCACGTATTGCATTAATTTTGGACTGTGACAACTTTAATACGTTAAATTTACCTGAACTTTTTTAAAGTTATTCTTCCCTAACTTTTTCAAAGTTATTCTTCCCTAACTTTTTCAAAGTTATTCTTCCCTAACTTTTTCAAAGTTATTCTTCCCTAACTTTTTGAAAGCTATTCTTCCCTGATTTTTTCAAATCTGAAGGGACCCCGATCACGTATGTACACGCATGTACAGCGTATATAAGCCAATATACATTTTCTTTCCTTCCGGGCTACGATCGTATATGACGTTAATTAGTCGTATTTGGTGTAATCTTCAGAGCGATGCATATTCGATAGGGCGACATAACAGCCGTTCATTAATTCAATCTCATCATCATCATCATCATCATCTTGCATCGTATTTCGTCGCATGTTAATGATTTCGTAAAGCATTAATCTATATACTCGTATACTCGTATCGATCTAATCGCATTTCGCATCGATGCCTCTTTCGATTTGTCGCAGATTGAAACGTGAGAGTGCGACACTGCGACGTATCGACCAATTGTTCTTTTATCTAAAGTAATCAAAAAAGTGGCTGAATCAGGCGGTGGATTAACGAGGCTTCGATCTTTTTGTGTTTGTGGTTTTTCGTACATTCTGCATGCATGCAATGAGCAATTCCTCTCTTATAGTTCGGTTCGTTATAAGCGATGCGTGGCGTTGATCTTTATCGCCTTTACTATTTTAGCGCCCATTTTCATTAGGAAGAGATGACGAATTACGGTGATTCGGGACGGAATAAATGGCCCGCCACTTAACGGAAGTTAGCCAGAAACGCAGTACGGAAATCAGCGCCTAGGTGGCGCTCGTTGACACGCCTTCGAGAAATCGGGGATGTATACGAAAGTAACATTCATCCGAATCAAATAATATTAGGAAAATCAGACGACTGCTTAACCCTCTCAGTCACGCATTATGATCCCGTTATCCAAAAGCTTTGAAACTTTGGAAAATGAAACAATATAATAGTTTTTTTTATTGAAAATTGAAAGTTTTAGAAAATGTCACATTGAAATTTCAACATCCCGAAACAATGGCATAATTTATGCAAACTAAATTTTTTTATGCCATTTTCTTATTCTACAGGATGTGGTTTATTAGATTGTTGCACAAAAATTCACTTAAAAATATTAGAAATTCATCAAAATTAACTTTGTTTTTAGGCCTTTTACCGATAATTTCTTGAATTTGTGGCTTCATGTTTTCAAAATGCTATCATTTCCTAAAAAATGCAAGTAGGATGCACTGCACGCCTGCATTTGAAAGAGGGGCTATTCCTCTTTACACTGAAGCATTGCAGTGCAACCAAACGTCATTTTCTGAGGCGCTATAATGTTTTAAGCAAATGTCCCATTTTTGGGACATGGTGACTGAAAGGGTTAATTTGTAATTCAACGTGTAACCGAGAGATTGCACCAGAAACGAACCAATTTTCCAATTGACTTCAACGATCAAAACGAAAAATTTCATTTAAGTTTGGACGAAATCCTACACCTCACGTACGGTAATGTATTCGAATGGGAAGGTTTTCCAACTTTTATCGGGAAATTTCCTCGTATAACATATACGTGTAGGGCCTATTTTTTTTCATACACAGTAGTCTAAAGTTTGTTTTAACGTATGGCATAGCGCTAATGTTCGAAAACTAGAAAACTCGTTGGTTTTAACCGAAAATTCGTAATAACCGCGAATTCGGAATTTGTCATAAACGAAGAAATTAACGTAATCCGTTAATTAACGGGGAATGGAAATGACTTCTTACTAGTAGAAATTCTCGTAAACAGACTTTTTCTTAATGAGGTAATTGTATTCGCTGTATCTGAAATTGCCTTTGAATAATAACGATGCAATGGCTTCCTAAAATGTATACGATGATAGCCACGCCTCATTTTCTCCATCAAGATTTCGTTTCGTAACGATATTTGCAGAAGCGCCTCTACTTCGCACTATAGAATCCAACTACAGAAATCAACCGAAGAAGCGCGCCATCTGGAGGACATGCTCTGGGCGGCTAATTCAAAAGCAGTTGCCGAACATTAGGCAAACTTCTGCTTACGAACAAAGAATTCGGTGAATTCAGGTAAATTCAAATCAACTTTTATGAACCAAAATACCCACGTTTACGAACATTTTTGCCTTAGGCTATTATATCGAGGGTCCTCCATGAAACTTGTCCTAAATTAGAATCGAGTTACTGACGAGGGTATAAATCTTCCATTTTCTAAGGTCGGTCAATGGAGGAATTAATAAAATAAATTTAAATTTGAAGATGCGATCAATGTAACCACGTGTGTTTTCTATTATTTTAGTTTAACTTCCTCGGTAGAGTGCTGCCATCTTCAACATTTTATCGCGAATTGTGACAACAAACTGCTTTTACGAAAATAAACTGCATGCGTGTGATGTAAAAAAAGGTTCAATTTAACTAGCAAAAAAACGATTCATTCAAAATGTGAGGGTTCTATGCTTCTACATCGAGTATTTGATTGAATTTACATTAGGGTAACAGTTCCGTTATTCGTAAGAAAGTTGAGAAAAACACCCTTTCACTTTCCTAACAAACATGGTAGGTTTCGTATTACCATTTAGCAAAACTTTAATTCGCATTATGTTAAAAATAACAAAAAAAAAACTTAATTTGGACTATAAATTTAATCGATTCATCTCTGGATTCAAATGGTTAATCCCTATTCTTGCACTTGAGAGTTTGCAAATTTATATTTTTATGTTAGTAATTATTGATATTAGTAAATCAATTAGATTATTTCATACCGTGTATATTGTATCGAAACACTTATTAAAGAGGTATTAAAGTAATGCAACACGTTGAATCAAAACTAAAAAATGAATTATGATGACTGAAAGGTATGAATTTATGTTCAATACTAGTTGGAAGGCCCCGCCTTGCCCGATGAATCATAAAATTACAATAAAAATGTATACAAAAATGAATTTGATAATGTAAACATAATTCTGAAAATTCAGGGAAGAATAAAATAATTTTGAAAAAATTAAAGGAAGGGAAGAAATTAAACATACTTTTTCAAAATCCAAAATAAATGTAGGCCTATATACTTGGTTAGATCAGAGTCCTTGCAAAAAAATTTCGAAAATTTCTGAAAATTTTTTTTTGCAAATTTCTGAAAAAAAAATAAATTCGCAAACTACTAAAAAAATCGCAAACTTCTGAAAAAAAAATTTTGCAAACTTCTGGAAGAAAAATTTTGCAAACGTCTGAAACAAATACTTCGCAAACTTCTAAAAAAATATTTCGCAATCTTATGAAAAAAAATATTTCGCAAACTTATGAAAAAAATATTTCGCAAACTTATGAAAAAAATATTTCGCAAACTTATGAAAAAAATATTTCGCTAACTTCTGAAAAAAATATTTCGCAAATTTCTGAAAAAAATATGTCGCAAACTTCTGGAAAAAAAATCGCAAATTTCTGAAAAAAATATTTTGCAAATTTCTGGAAAAAAATTTCGCAGATTTATTAAAAAGAAAAAGAAACCCACAAACACCAAGATAGACGCGTTTTCTTCTTTATATAGATACTGAGTTGAATTGAACAAATTCAGGCAAGCAATAGGTTTTCATTCATATCGTAATTTTTGAATGATCGAAGTTTTTAAAATTTTATTCGTTTAAACTGTTCGTCATATTTAAATTCTCTCATCTTAGCTTGTATCGTGTGCTAATTAGGTGTACTCAGTCATACGAGCCCAGGTTGGTTCATAAGTAGTTTATTGTCCATTAACTATGAATGATCATAGTTATAGTACAATAAACTACATTAAAATGATCAGGTCAACCGGTACTAATAAATGACGAAAGTAAACGAATCAAATTTGGCGCGTTGTGTCGATAAAAGAGCAGCTTAAAATCCTGAAAGGCGCACTGAGTTAGTCCAGTCAACAACGGCGCTTTTGCTACTGCCGTACACTAATGGCAACATTTTCCTTCAGCTCCTCACGACTCGATCCACCGCAATATCAACGACCATGTTCGGAAATAACGGAAAAACTTCAATTGAAATCAATCCGTTTTTGAAAGCGAATATACGGACCAATTCCTTCAAAATGCATAAAATATGCTCAGATTTTCGAAACACCGAAAAGCACTCGAATTTTATAGATTTCTACGATTGTAGAAAACGAATTTCGGAGCGATTGAAAAAGATTCCTCGCTTATCTCTTTTTTTTATTTACGAAAATGAATAATTGAAATGTTCGGATTGTTTTTTCGCGTTTTGTCTGCATTTCGCGAGATAAAACCAAATCCAGTGAGTGAAAATGCGATTCGAAGCTAAATTTTACCAAATACGCCCGTATATATAGGCCTATAGCCTAGCGTTTAAAGTCGTTACCATACGCAATACTGTACATATACATACTCGAAAAAACAAATAATTTATTAATCGAGATCACATTTATGGATGACCCTCTCTACAATGGGTTTCATTGTATATGTTTATATCGATTGCGAACCAGCTCAACGTGAAAAAAGAAGGATTTTATCTTCAAAAATAAGATAAAATCTCCAATTTCCAGTCATTTTCTAAAAAAAAGCAAAAAACCAATCGAAACGTAAATCTTCCTGCAGATATATATTTTAATCCCTTAAAATGTTTTTTCAGTTGCAAGAAGCATAATGTTAAGTGCGTGTCACTAGGAAATTCATCATTGAAGAAGAAGTTTACGCAATATGAAAAACTTATTACAATACATTACTTGGAATACACCAATTAATATTTTTGCCAGGCAAATTGACGTTGTGAAAATCTGCTAAAAACTGAATTTGAAGCAATAAAATGCAAATTGATGGCAAATATGTTTATAACCCGTGCAGTAGATAATATAGATAAGTAGTTACCGGTACTTCTATAATTTAAAAGATCTTGAGTTATTAGGAAAAACAATGTTAGGTAACAGTTGTAAACAGTTGTTAGGAAAAACAATGTTAGGTAACAGTTGTAAACAGTTGTTAGGAAAAACAATGTTAGGTAACAGTTGTAAACAGTTGTTAGGAAAAACAATGTTAGGTAACAGTTGTAAACAGTTGTTAGGAAAAACAATGTTAGGTAACAGTTGTAAACAGTT
>JAQGBX010003749.1:0-16632 GCA_034698745.1 Megaphyllum sjaelandicum | reverse complement strand
TATGAAAATTTTTAAATGAGAAAGAATTTCAGAGAATGAATGAATGATCATGGGCCCCTTCTTTTGGTGGGCCCCTAGGCTTGAGCCTAGTCAGCCTTATGGATAATACGGCCCTGCTTCTGAGGCAGGCTTTGATTATGAACTGGATTTTGCGAGTAGAAGAGTTGGACCACCACATCTTGTTACCTACTTTGATTACTCTGGTGTGGACGAAATTGACCAGTCTAGGGAAATGAGTCTGACCACATGAGCTG
Organism: Megaphyllum sjaelandicum; assembly: GCA_034698745.1. Lineage (NCBI taxonomy): Eukaryota > Metazoa > Arthropoda > Diplopoda > Julida > Julidae > Megaphyllum > Megaphyllum sjaelandicum. The sequence goes on along the minus strand of JAQGBX010003749.1, from coordinate 16,378 downwards.
GTCAAACTCATCCTCGTAGACTCGTGGAAGACTGTATATGTGGAATGTTTTGATTACTCTACATTACCAGTTTATGTTGACCGCTCAATATTGAGCGAGGTTGACCGGTCTGTGGATGAGTTGACTACTCTTATAAAATATCTTGACCACTACATTGGGCGAGTTAACCTACCTTTCGTCGAGGAGCTTGACCATTGCAGTGAGGAGCTTGTCCACTATATTTTAAGATTTTGAGTGCTCTCAGTCGAGGAGTGTGGCCAGCCAATATCGAAGATTTTGACCGCTATATGGAAGTGTTTGACCACTAGTTAGAAAAGCTTGAGCACTAGTTGAAAGAGCTTGACCACTATATTTTACCCGTAAGATTTTGAGTACATGTACTCTCAGTTGAGGAATGTCGCCAGCCAATATCGAAGATTTTGACCGTTATATGGAAGTGTTTGACCACTAATTAGAAAAGCTTGACCACTATATTTTAAGATTTTTAGTACTCTCAGTTGAGGAGTGTGGCCAGCCAATATCGAAGATTTTGACCGCTAAAAGGAAGTGTTTGACCACTAGTTAGAAAAGCTTGACCACTAGTTGAAAGAGCTTGACCACTATACAAGGAAGAATAAACGTGGAAAGAAATTCATCCCGACACGAATCCAAACCAAAATATTCACTGGACGCAACGATCCGAAACCTGCTTCCGAAGCTCGAAGACCAGCCTATCGGACCGCTTGACCAACCGGAGGACTGACCAGCAAGCGCGGCGTTAGTAAAGCGATCCTGCAGAGGGAAAAGTCGTACCCGCTATGACTCGTGGTGTAAAGATCCGACATAAGCGTATGGCTTTTCCCCTGGAAGTTCGTTCTGAGCAACTCTGGAAGATCCGTGCCATCGGCAACAGCGAAGCTCCGCTACTGCTTCAGGATTTAAGTTTTTTTACTTTTGTCATCTAGGCTCATCTCGTTGTCATACTTGGTCAAGCTTCTTTCGATGCTTCCCCTGGTGTAGAGTTTGGACATCGCGCTCGTAAGCATCCGTGGTTCTGAATTGCTTAGGTCTTCACAGTTGCTTTCTTCATACCGCAGTTTAGAAATTGTAAATGCTCAGCTCTTTGGAGAGAAGCATTATGAACAAGATTTGAGTCGAGTTTGCGATGGACTCCTGGTAGATTCCGCTATTGATTCGGATTCCTGAGGACGCATTCGAGCTGTTGTTCTCAATGAATCTATTCAAGAAGTCCATTATTGGTAGATCGATCGAGTGACTCATCCAAGATACCCATGAATCAGAATATCCAATAATTCTCCATGAAAATACAAGATTCTTCTATGTATATCCAAGAGTTGTTGATGAATTTCTAAGATTCGCCCAACAAATCTTCTCTTTGTTGTTTGCCCGAAAGAGTCTTCTTATGATTTCTCCTAAAAATCTTGCCTGGGGATGTTTGCTCTCGCAATTTAACTAAGACAACCAAGATTCTTCCTGGGTATCCAGAGAGACTCTGATAAGTCGCAAATGATGTAGGAGCTTTCTCCTAAAAATGGGCTTGACCCCCCCTACCATATGGCATTTAATTGCTGACTGTAGGGTACTGAGTTGAATTGAATTGAAGAACATGTGTTGGCAAATGTTTCCTTAACACACAAAAACGGTGCTTTCGGTTATACTCCCTCATCCCCCATGATTTCCATTGCACCGAAAATAGCCGACTTTCGGTACACCCTGTATAGCGAAGTCTCGCGCGCGCGACGCGCCATAGTGGGAACCCAGCTAGCTTATAAGTTTTGGAAGCATTCGTGCATGGTGAACGTCAAATTACAGTATTTCCAATTCGTCTTCTCGGAAAGGAACCTGTTTAATCTCCATATACAGTACAGCGTATACGACGATATAAAATTCCAATTAATTTCCGCGCTTAAGCCTAATTGCCAAAAAAAAACATGCTAAAATGAACATAAACTCAGAAAGGTGAAAGTACACGGCGTGCTGTTTGTCAGTGTCAAGGTTAACGTTCACTCGACAGCGTTTAGCCATTCGAGATAAAGAAGGCCATCCAGGGTTAAATGACGCCCACCTCTTCAGCATGCACGCATGCAGATAGGCCTACATGCAACTGCGGCCTTTTCTTTAATCGTGCATTTCAATCGGGTCGGATCGAGCATTTTACGGAGTTTTAAATTTCCGAAACATTGTCATCAGATTGTTCGTAACAAGACGGCATCACGTGACTAAATGCCTCGGATCGTCCGAGACGAAACCGGAGAAATTGGACACCGAGGCTGCCACGGTTGCCTCCTTCATACATGTACATTTCAAACATTGGTACGGGTCAACCACGTTCTGGACGCCACATTTCAAAAGTCATTTTTATTCTTATAGCCTATATAAAATTAGCGGATTTTGTTACACGTATACACTCGAGTCTATATCCGATCGTTAAACGTATACGCTAAATCGGGGTACTCGGACAGAAGCTTCGCCAATGGCACTTTTTGGCAGTCTTGAGGTCACGTGCGCAAAATCGACACGCTATAAATCCCATGACGACATGCCAAAAAGTGCCATTAGCAACGCTCCCGTCCGAGTACTCTCGATATAGATCCGCGCATCCGTGTCAACGTTCAAAGATCGATCGCGGCCCATGCAGTGCAAATTAAGCTAGCAAAAATGAAGTTCATTTTTGGACCAATAATCTCGTTAGAATTGCGTTCAGATTAGCTAATTTATAGGTATATTATTAGAAATTACAGGGTTCCCACACTTATTGCAAATGAAAATCCCCTCACTTTCCCAGAATCAATATTGCATTTTCCCCTGACTAGTTTTTAGACAATCAAAATCATTCAAATAAACTAACCTATACCATTATTGAGAATTTTTTAGCTCAACAATTTCCATATCAATGGCACGAAATTTCTTGGCTGCATCATCCAATAACTTTCGTTTTTTTTTGGGTATAGCTAAGATTTCTTGTGTTTAAAGTGAAAGGCCTGGCTGGGTAAAAAATCCCCTGACTTTTCACGCAACTTCCTAAAATCCCCTGACAATCCCAGGTTTCCCAGGTTTCCCAGAAATGTGGGAACCCTGATATATACAAGTATATCCCCCAAAAATGCCCCTTAAACGTGTTAAAAACATGTACACAACAAAACAGACTTTCTTACATGATCGGAATGTTTCTTCCAAGGCCATTAAATCTTTGACCACGCAACTGACCATCACCCCCCACGTGCATGCGGACATGGAGTTTTAAGATTTATAATTTCGTATTTTTTACCTCGTTTAATGGAACGATGACCATCGCTATAAAAAGCCTCCGTTAATCGATCTCTCTGGGGGTCATCCCGTGGTCGAGTATTCCTGTCGTCAGGGTCAGAGGTCACTGCGATGACCGCTCGCGAATATACATAGCTCCCTTCGGCGTGTCCGAGTCGCGCGCGACGCACAACGACTGTGGCGACACGACGGTCATCTGACGTTCGATCGCTCGGCCCCCTGGCGGAGGAGGCGCGGTCAACCGCGACCACAGCGCCGCCTACGGACACGCCCCCTAGTGACCATCTGCGTGGCGGGAAAACGGTGCTGAAATGAGATGGAAAGTAAATTAATTGCACTGGACATCAGAATGACCGTTATATATACCAAGTTATAAATTCATTTAATTTAAGTTTCAATATCAAATTTATTTCCATTATATATAGTTGCTGAAAGTACAAAATTCTTTAATTTATACAAACTGAAATCAAATTTTTTGTTCTTTTAAGAACGAAAAATCTGATTTTCAGTTTGGATTTGAGATCAATTCGATACAGTACTAAAATTTAAACTAAATTAAGTATATGAGATTTGGACATCAGAATGACCGTTATATACTAAGTTATAAATTCATTTAATTTAAGTTTCAATATCAAATTCATCTCCATTATAGTTGCTGAAAGTACAAATTCTTTAATTTATACGAATTGAAATCTAATTTTTTTGTTCTGTTAAGAACGAAAAATCTGATTTTCAGTTTGTATTTGAGATAAATTCGATACTAAAATTTAAACTAAATTATATTAATGAACGTAACTTAAATTATCGATTAGTATAATTTCAATTTAAATATATCAAATTTATATACATAGTTTCCGAGATTTTAATTAATAAGCGGAGAATTTGACTTAATTTGTAAATAAATACTGCTTCAGAAACATAAATATGATATTTTATATTGTTTAAAACTATATATTAAAATATCATATCTTTTAAAAATGTAATGGTCAAATTGCCAAAATGTATATAGTCAAAGATGTATAAAACACATTGTCCGAGTAAAAATACATGTTTTACATGTAAAAGTTTGTGTCATTTGTATATGGATAACGACACATGCATGTGAAATGGATGCATGCATGTATGTATTCCAGTTAAAAACATAAATAATCACAAATTTCTGACATAAAAGTACATGTATGATTATTTTAACATGTCGAGAAATTGGATGCATGCATGAACATGTATAAAAGTCCAAATCATGTATTTTACAGTAGGCCTACATGAGGGTGCCGAGAGTAGGGGGCGTCAAATATAAAAAACCTGGATTTTCGATGTATTTGAATTTTTTTTAAAAAAATTACGGAATTTAATCATTTGAAAATTTGCGACATTTTTTTTCAAAAAATGCGTTTTTTTAAAAAAAATTGTGAAAGTGCATGCATAAACATTTGAGAATTTTGTCAAAAATGTGCGAATTATTTTCTGTTTTAAAATTGGAGAAATTTGAAAATTTGCCATTTTAAAATTTGAGAAATTTATTAGAAAATTTGCGATTTCGGTTTTTAAATTTAGGAAAAATTAATTTGAAAATTTGTGATTTTTTTCTTCAAAAACTTAATTGTGAATTGTCAAATCATCTGCGAATTTTGTTAAAAAATGTGCGTGGATTTTTGTTGAAAAAATTGCGATTTTTTTTAATATTTGCAATGGCTTCTTTTAAATTTGAGGTTTTGTTTAAAAAAAAAATTGTGAATAGGCATATGTATACATTTTCGCAAATAATTTTTAAATTTCAAAAAAACTAAAATTTTCCAAAGAAGATATTTGCTATAATTTTTTTCAAAAAGTGACCCTTAGGTCTATATAAGTTTCTGTAAACAAACATGCATGTTTTTCAATGCAACACTTAAAATTAAATTAAATTTAGTCACGAAAAACATCAATAATAACAGCCTAAAATCGTATACTATCATTAATTTTTCAACTTATATTTTCAAGAAACTATCAAATGATGATTCCATGCATCGGCTCTCCAACCCACGCATGCATGCATGTAAATTCGTAAAAACAGTAAAACCTGTTAGGAGTGACCAAAAAAAATGCAATGTTGGTCATTGTACACAGGTGGTCACTATACAAAGAATGTCTGAATTAAATTAAAATAATGAACTTGTACACTGCACTTACACGTATTAGAAAACCATAAAACCAAAAATCATCATGTCCAAGGGTTAAAGCAAGATGTAACGTGACTCATCCGTTATCTGGTCACTTTTTAAGGTATACAAAGGCAATGTAAGAATTGCAAAAAAAGACAACACGCACACTGCATGGTCACTGTTACTGTATATACACAATAGACAGGTGGCCAGTGGTCATTATTGCAGAGAACTTTTATGAAGAAAATGTGCACTAAACAACACACTAAAAAGTGGTCAACATAAACAGGTGGTCACCTTTCAAAGGTGGTCACTTTTCCAGGTTTTTCTGTGTTTTTTTTTCAATTCAGGCATAAAATATAGGCCTCTGAACTCCCTCTTGTTTACCAACATTAGTCCTAAAACCAAGATAAGCCTAATTCAACTTTTTTTTTATTTATTTTATTCTTTGCATTGATCGTTAATTGCCATCACTTGAATCGTTTAATTCTCAAAATGCATGCATGTTTCCTTTCGTTTTATACATATATATATTTTTTTTCAACTTCAAAAATAATTAAATCATTTCGTTGCGAATCACGTCCTTCGATGGCGTGAGCAAAAACGATTAAACTTTTGATATATTTTTATGTGAAAATTTCCAAATGATTTATATTTCTACTGGAATAATATATATAGGCCTATTAAGCGAAAAACCAAATAAAATTCAGAAAAAAATCAGTTCGTTGAAATGTTAATGGCCATTGATAATCAATTAAAGGAGGTTAATTCCACATCATTTTCTATTCCTTCATTGAAAATTCAAACAAAATTCGATCCAATCATTTTTATAGCCCTTCTTTTTTTTTTATTTCTCACTATATATATAAAAAAACAAATCAAAATAAATCCAGTTTCTCGCATTTGCATTTATTTCTAGTTTTTTAATGTTTATTTTTGTTTTTGTTTTATTTTATTTTAAACTTTGAATTTTTTTTCCTCAATTTTTCTCGTTAAGGACAGGCGCCAATGGGACGTTGGGGGCGTGACTATTTACGTTTCAGCTGTCAATCTCCCGACGCATCGCTCCCATTGGCGGGTTCTGGCCACGCCCATTCACGAGGGGTTCGCAAAATCGTATCGAGATAAAGAAGCTGGTTCAAATTTTTGAACATTTTGATAAAAAATACCACAAAAAAAATCTGGCGAATTTGATAAACTATCAAAAATCTGACGAAAAATTATCTTGGCCGCAAATTTTCGACGGCTCCGAATCAATTCATCAAATTTTGAGAAAAAAACCTGCTAATTTCGAAATATTCAAAAATAAAACCGAGCAATTATAATTTAAAAAAAAAAAATAATAATAAAAATAAAATAAAAGCTAAGATTAAGAGTACATGCATAATTCTGAACTCAATTTATTTTATTTTGTTATATATTTTTTTTAAAATATAACGGGATAATCCTAATTTCGAATTCTAATACTTCAATTAAAAGAATTCAGGGCTCCCCCCAGAAATTTCATTTTTAACTTCCCTGACTTTTTCCAGGTTTTTTAAAAAAAATTCCCTGACCAATGACAACGTGCAATGAAAAATTGACATATTTTCCAAAATTGACACTGCATGGAAAATATTTATTTTTAAATTTACTAATAACAATTTTAAAAATTAATATAATTTTTTTTTTAATTGAAAAATTTGCATGAAAACTTTTAAAATGGGAAAATTTTGTTTTCGGAAAATGTTAAAAATTTGTGCTCGGAAAAAGGAAACATTTTTGCAATTTTGTCCTCGGAAAACATTTTGAAAAATTGTGCATGGAATTAAAACGTAGACAATTTTGCTAATTTGTACTCGAAAAACGTTCGAAATTCTACAAATTTGTATACTCGGAAAACGTGGAACATTTTGCTAATTAATACTCAGAAAACGTGGATAATTGTGTATACATTTGTAAATGGAAAACGTGGAATTGCAAATCTGTACTCCGAAAATGTGGAAAAATTTTGCAAATTTCTACTCGGAAAATTGGCTTTGAGCTAACCTCGTATTAATTTTGTATCGACATAACTGCGTTGACTTTCCCTGACTTTTTTAAAATAAACCATTCTTCCCTGCACGCTTCCAGGTCTTTTTCAAGTTCCCTGACTTTTCCAGGTTTTCCAGGTGTGGGGGAACCCTGAATGACTAACCAAATTAATCGTTAGTCATGATAATACATGCACGAATGATTAGCCGTTTAGTCGGAAATCACTTATCGCCATGCATGCATGCATGTATGTATGGGCTCAAAATCTTTATAAAAAAACCACGACTTAGGACGTTTTAGTAGAGCCCCTCATTCATCTGTCACGTATACATAAATATACCTAAGTATATACGCAGTCCATTTACCCTCGTATAATTTAATGCCTCAAAATCCATCAAGACGCACTTTGCCGGAGAAGGCCACAAAAAAAAAACTAGAAAAAAATGGCGTCCACGGCATGGAACGGCATATTAGCAACAGACGAGGCAATAAATAATAAAAAAAAGCGCATTTACTTAGGCCTATGCATGCATTAAATAGCACCAATATTTCACCATGGCTTAACGCATATTTTTATAAATATTAAGGATGCTTTTGAAAACCAAAGCAATATGGCGCCCATGACATGGTTTTTTTTTCTATGAAATTTATGCATAATCCTCATTCTAAGCATTAAGCTGTCAAATTGGGCCATGAGTTTGGCCTCATCGCATAGGGCAAGCATGTCGAACATTTCGTAAAAAAATGACGCATATATATAAAAACAAATCAAACAATTTGACAGCAAAAAAATATTAAGGCTACAAAAAAAGAACAACAATACATTCGTGCATGCATTAGCAATTATGAGTGTGCCGAATAATTTCTCAAAATAATCGAGATTTATGGAAAAATAATTAAACAAACCGGAAACTATAAAGGTTTTGTATTATATTCTTTCCTGCGTGCATGCAGTTGACAACAAAGACGAAGCTCTCGGACATCAACTCCACATTTCAGCAAAATGACCAATGATCAGTCATTAGGCCTACATCCATAATCCAAATCCACCAGGAATTTAAAAGGAGCGAAATTCAAAAATTAGTTAAATCTGAAATTTCAGCATAAATACGAATATAGCAGCAAACAATTATCTTAGCAATTATATAATACCTTAAGAAATATTTTTATACGTCTCCTTGGTGGTCATCTTGGACCTAACACTGTATACGATAAAAATACACTATACTGCAAGTAGACATGTCACTGTTAGCCTTATCCACGAAACATTATATAATTAAAATAATTTATATGTAACTCATAAAAATAAATTGATATCTATACTTAATAAAAATAAACTCATGGACGCAATTTATAAAAAAATTAATGTATGGAAGATACAAAAACAAATTAATTTATGTAATTTACATAAAATAAATTAATATGCTTATTTAAAAAAAATTAATACACGTAACTTACATTCCTTTTCCCTACTTGGAATATACATCTAACTATTATTATTATTTTTATTATTATGAAAAAAATCAATTAATGTACGCTATGCAATTTGCAAGAATCAATTAATATATTCATTTTAAAAAATAAATTAATAGATATACTGCATGTATATATAACTTATAAAAATAAAATTACTCGTATAATTTATGAAATAATAATAACAAAATAAAAATAATAAGCATGCAATATATTTTGGTGTAGAAAATCAATTAATTTATTGAAATTTGTTTGCGGGAGTTTTCCAACAAATATGGAACAATATATCACAGAAAACAAAAAATTGCGCAAATTTCACGATCGTGCATGCGATTAAAATGAAACACAAAAAATAACGAGAAAACGGACGATAGAGGGAGGCACTTACACTTCGATGACTACGACCAATCAAGAGCTAGTTGAGCTGCGCAGCGCGCCATCGAGCGGCAAAACATGAGTTCATCTAGATTAGCTGGACACGGAATACTGGACTTGTAAAACATGAAATCAAGTTACGTAATAAATGCTCGCATGCAATATTGACCAGAACAAAAAACTGCAGCGTTTTTGCAAAAATTAAAAATCGCGATAAAATAAGCGAAATTGCGCATAAAACTGCAGTTATTGCAAAAAAAAACTATACAGCATACATGCATATACATAAAAATACTATATACGTATTCTGACCATAATTATATTTCAGCAAATTAAGTTTCAGATTTTTAATTAAAATTATACTCATGTTTTTAATTTTTTTTTAAAATATGGAAATGGCAGTTAATTCCGATGTTCTTCAAGGTTCCCCAGAATATATAATATTTAACGTCCCTAATTTTGCCTGATGACGTTTCCAGGTTTTTAAACAAATTTACCTGGCCATCTGCAAAATTAGCAGGGTATACATTTTTGACATGTTCTTCATTCGGAAAATGATGAAGTTTGTTCTCTGATATGGTTGAGAATTTTGAAAATCTGTCATCAGAATCGGTTTTCAATTTTGAAAACTTCTCCTCGGATACTGTTCACAAATTTTACGAATCTATACTATAGAAGACATTAAAAATTTCGCAAATGCCAGGAAAATGTTGAACATTTCGTAAGTTTCATTTGAAAACCATCACAATTTTGAAAATGTATCCTGGGGAACTGGAAAATTAAGCAAATTTGCCATCGAAATTGACATTTTTTAAAAAACGTTTGCAAATTTGGCCCAAGCTAACAACGTAAAAGCATTAATTTTGAATTGTGACAACATTATACGTTGAATTTCTCACTTTTTCAAAATAATTCATTTTTCCCGGACTTTTCCCTGAAATTTAAACAAATTTCCAAGTTCCTGACATTTCCAAATCTTCCAGATCTGGGAAACCCTGTTCTTAAATTACCTTGCGCATTTGACATTTAAAATAAATAATATTAAATATTACTAATAACATTATACTGTACTAATATCATTATTTAATATTAAGTTAATATTATTTAAAATAAATGAAGTAAATCATGCCGCAATGTTTTCATGTAGTATATTTTTTTTAAATTTAAAACTTTTTTAAAAATTTCACTTTACTTAATTCATCTTTACTTAATCTACTAATTCGACTATTGCAATAATACCTTAGCATAAAACTGCAGTAAAAGTTTTAAAACATTTAATCTGTTTATAAGTAAAAAATTTCGTAAATGTGATTTAAAACTTAAAATTTAAATGTCTTAAAACTTTCAAAACTGCAATTTTTTCTTTTAAATTCACTCACAAAAAATGCAATTTTTGGGGGAGGATTTCTTTTAAATAACATCGATCCTAAATATAGCTATTCATGTAAATGCTCTTTTTAAAATATTATTTACACATTTGGTCCACCGCAAATTCTGTACAAAATGGACTCGGGAAATGGGCTTAAGTAATATTTTCAACTTCCGGTCTTCGTTTTGCACTTGCGTCTGGCAGCACGTGTAGTTTCCGGTTAATCGAAGGCACTTTAGGTATAGTATACCAAAATTTTTAAATTACGCCATCTTTCTTTGGTTTTGTTCTGCATTATTATCAAATTTTATGCATTCGTGGCAATCTTAAAAGCATAAGAAGTGTTGACCTTTGACACCCCTATAACCCCAAAAAGCGGGTCTAGTGCTTTTTTTTTTTCAATTATGCGAGACGTAATTTAAAGTTAAGAGGGCCCTTATTTATGGGAATTTTTCGAAGATAGTTTTATGCAAAAAAATTGAAATATATTTACAAAACAACAAAAAATTGTCATAAAAACTAAGACGAGCCGATCTTAAAAAATTTAAATCTCATTTAAAATTTAGGCTTTGAAAATGTTTACATTTAAAAATATAAATTCACAATTTTCCAAAGCAAAACTAATAAAATAATATATTTCCCATAAAACATTTTCATATAAACTAAGATAAGCTGATCATAAAAAAGTTGAATCACATTTAAAATTAAGGCGTTGAAAATTATTTTTAAATTTAAAAGTATTAGATTCACAATTTTTTTATGCCAAAAAAAATTGAATCATGTTTAAAATTTAAGCGTTTAAAATTATTTTTTAATTTAAAAATATTAAATTCACAATTGTTTGATGCAAAAATATATATATATATTTCCAATAAAAAATGTTCTAATTTTTTTTTTTATTTTGAAATTCTCAATTGCTTATGTATTCAAGCTCTTCGTTAACTGCGTGTAAACACAAATATATGAAAATTATTTAAATTTGTGTCTATATAAAACTACATTTTATGAAAAATTCCCAAAACGGGTCTAAATTAAAACCCTCTTAAACTATACATAAATATACAAACTATAATTTCAAAGTCGAGGGATGGGGGATGACGATGTTGACGGTTGTTACGATTTTAATCGGCCGGTTCCGATTTGGGCACGCAGTGCTGCTGGTGATGGTCAAGATTGGAAACGGACACCGGGATGGACAGAGGCGACTGCGGAGAATCCGGCGAAATGTTGCTGACCATCGCTGCAGGACCCTGGTTTATGGTGATCATGCTGACCGAATCGTCCAGCGGAGGAACGCTAAATTAACCAAAAATTCCCAAATTAACTTTCATTATATGTTTCAAACATTATTTTTAACGTGTCCATTGGTCAATTTCTGGACAATACAGTCGCACCTCGTTAAGACGAATCTCAAAATACGTCAAACGTTGTTCGCTTAATACTTCGTAAATACCACAAATCAGCAAACCGTGATCAGCAGGGTTCTCCCAGAAATTTCACATTTAACTTCCCCTACTTTTCCAGGTTTTTCAAAAATACTTTCCCTGACCGAGACAATGTAAAAATTGGCATATATGCTAATATTATCCACGATTTTGAAAACACGCGTCATTGGGGAAAACATTCGATACATTTCCCAAAATTTACTGTATTATTTCGGGAAAAAAAATTCAAAATTGAAATTTACTTATTACTTATTGAAATCTTACAAAATTAGCGTGAGAACATTTTCAAAATGTTACATAACTGAAAATTGGGATACATATATGCTCATTTGTCGTTGAAAATTTTTGGAAATGTATGCTTGGAAAAGGTTGAGAATCTGGCAAATTTGCATTACGAAAAGTTTGAAAATTTGGCATCTGTACTCAGAAAACGTGGAAAATTTGGCAAATTTTTACTCAAAAAAATTTTGCAAATTTGTTAGAGGGAAACGTGGAAATTTTTGCGAATTTGTACTAGTTAAACATGGAAAAGTTTGCCAATCTGTACTCGGAAAACATAAAAAAATTTCAATTTGTACTCGGAAAATAGGGAAAATAATGCAAATTTATACTCGGAAAATTTCAAAAACGTTTGGCAAATGGGCTTTCAGCTAACCGAATGCGTTAAATTTCCCGGAATTTTTCAGTCATTTTCAAGTTTCTCTGATTTTTCCAGGTTTTCCAGATCTGAGGGGAACGCTGATTATCAACACATATATATAGTGGTATTTTCATAAGATGAAAACTCTATATATAGTTATTAAAAAGTAATCGGAAACTGAGCCGAGGTTTAGACATTATGGTCTAAATTTCGTTTTAACGAAACTTTCGAAAATTCGAAAATTTTTGCAGTCAGAATTCCGAATATCTGACTGCAAAAATTAACATTATTCCCCCGTACCCTATATATAGAGTAGCCTACACGTATGTACTATTAGAATTTTCGTATTAAAGAGTTCTTCTTAACGAGGTTCCACGTACCTAACGCCTATACTTGGACACCTCGAAATACAGTAGAACCTCCTAAGTTGACCACATCCATATGTTGACCACCTCAGTATGTTGACCAAATTTACCATACACTGCATGGTTGGTCACCATGCACGTTAATTTATGGGAGATGGACCTCCATATGTTGACCATTTTGTTTCCGCCCTTGGGTGGTCAACTTACGGAGGGTTCTACTGTATGAGTTGTTGTTGTTGTTGTCACTTACTTGTGGCTCATGTTGCTCAGCCTGGCGGCGGTCAGCGTGGGTGAGGTCATGCCCATGCGCATGTTGGTGGGCTGCAGCAGATGATGTTCCACGTATTGATTTCTGGCGTTGGAGGGCACGAGGATGGCGCTGGTCAAGTGGCCGTGATAGATGGCCTGCTCGTGTTGAGGCTGCTGATGCTGATGCTGATGAGCTCTCAAATCGTACGTATTGTTTATGCTGGTGGACGGTTTCTCTTCTGCGGGTGATGTTTTTGACCAAGAAGATGATCAGGAGCGAACGAAGGTGAAACGGAAGTGAGGATGAAAGGAGGTGAAGGAAGAGAAGGAGAAAAAATTGAGGAGTGGCATTAGTAGTGTTAATTGTTGATACAGGAGGAGGAAATGCAACGTTAATTAATTAGTAAAGTGAGTTAATAGGTCGTTTTATGGCGGGATTAGGGGTATTGATGATACCCTCCCCTCCTCCATGGAAAGATTAGAATAATTAGTGCGATGAGCAGAATTTGGCAAGCAGCGTCTTCTGCAATGTCACTGGTGATGTCACTGTGCGAGTAGGCCTACATCACTAAGTCATAAGTTGCATTCTTCGATCTTTTGCACTCATGAGCAACAACGTTTCCAACATATCCAATGATTACATAGGAATATGAACATGGTTCACGTTTTTGGTAAGCTTTCAAAGTCAAAGTATGCCACAAAAGGCATTCTCAAACTTGTATACTTGTAAAACTATATATTCAAGTTTTTGAAAAAACTTCATAATTGGGACTTAGCGAATATCGCGTTAAATTATGAAACTACATTGTTGAAACTTCAGTAAAACTTCCTTCTTAAATCTTCAATCCAATCCAAATTAATGTTATGTTCAGGAATACAGTATACTATACATTACCCACCGTGGAAAAATGACCAAAAATGACAACATTTTTACGTCATTTTTCAGAAATGACGTCAATGACAACAAAAATGCCGTGATTTTTTGGTCATTTTTCGCCCAAGAAATGACCACCCAAAAACCTGGCAAAAAAAACTGACATTTTTGGTCATTTTTCGCCCATGAAATGACCACAAAAACCTAGCAAAAAAACTGACGTCATTTTCTGGTAATTTTTCGCTCAAGAAATGACCATGCACTAAAAATGTGGCCGAAAACGACGTCATTTCTTGGTCATTTTTCGCCCAAAAAAACGACCACTTATTAAACACTGCATTAAATTACATCATGTTTTTGGTCATTGTACGCTTAAAAATGTACCACTATAAAACGTGTACTAACGCATCTTTACAAGCAATTGCGCATGCGCATAAGTACATCAGACATTCGATTCCTCTTCTCTACGTAGCCTATATACCTGTATTTCCATTTAAAATGAACAGTTTTTTTCCGCAAATTCTTGAATATTTTGCGACTAGAGATGCAAATGCTCCCTCCTATATATTATGTTCATGTTTATAACATAAAAGACCAGGCCCTAAAGCGTCATGGCGGGAGCTGTACTTCCTGTTATCCACGACCCTCCTTGGCCGCAGTACACGCGCACAGGATGACCAGCAGGCCATCAGCTGATGATGGCCGATTAAAAATATACCTTGCTTGATGTTGAGGCGAGACTTGCTGTCCATGGAGTTGTTATTTCCGCCAGAGGGCCCTCCGCTCGACGATTTGGGTTTGCGTTTTCTGGTTTGGATGCCATCCTTCTTCATGGTCAGCGGACGATTGACCTGCGGGAAAAGACGAAAATTTAACGATTACGAATCGTGGAGAAATATATAGGAATATGATGGGATAAGCTCAGTATATAATCAGCTTGTTTAACATCGTTTTAAACAACGTTTATCTCAAACGTAACATTATCTCAAAGCTCATGAAAAGGTCTGAACATTATACCGGCCAAAATCCAATATTGGCCGGTTCGATGCTCCAAGCACTGACCATTGCGATTTCACTTTTCGGTAAATTTTCAAAGTATACGATTAAAAAACCCATATTAGACGAAAAATTAATGCTTATGTCCTAAACTTTTGCCCATACTGCGGGTGTTTTATATAGTATATACGACCAAAAGCCTATAGGACAAAAAAAAGCGATAGGCCCCTTTACGTGAAACCGGATAAGTGAAAATTCGGATGGGCAAAATATATATATATATATATTGTACAATGTATACTTTGAATGTTTGCGATATTAAATAGTCGCTGAATCAAACATTTGCGAATTTTATTTCGAAATTGCCAAATTTGAATTTTAATACACAAATCACAATTTTAAAAAAAATAAATAAAAACCTTGTCCTAAACTTTAAAAAAAAATAGAAATTTAATTTTATTTGAAATTGTCAAATTTTAATTTTATTACACAAATTACATTTTTTTTTCAAAATTTTTAGAAAATTAAATTTTTTTTTCCAAAAGTTGCCGTTTTTTTTTCTTCGAAATTTGCGAATTTCGAACATAATTTATACGAATTTACATGCACGCATGCATGGGTCGGAAAACCGATGCATGGAATCATCATTTGATATAGTTTCTTGAAAATGGAATTATAAATTGAAAAATTAATGATACGATTTTAAGCTGTTATTATTGATGTTTTTCGAGACTAAATTTAATTTAATACAATTTGAGATACAATCTCAAATTGGGAATTTTTTAGAAAAAAAAACCGCGAAATGTGTTGATAATTTAGAAAAGGGGAGGAGTTGTTAAGCGAAATTTCGAAATTTGCCATTTTTTTTTCGAAATTTGCCAATTTTATATCAAAAATTGCGAATTTTGTTTAAAAAAAACTGGAAAACTGCACATTTTTTTTCTAAGTATACCGGGTTTTCTTTAGTACCGTCATCATTTCCAGATTTTCTACAAATTCCCGGTCATCCAGCATTTCGATTATCCGGGATTAAAAACTGCATAACTGACGTATAGCTTTTCTTCAAATTCTTTCCTCAGGGTGGCCACAAAATGTTCGTTTTCAATTTCCCTGACTTTCCCCTGACTAAAATCCAAAATTCCCTGACCAAAACTTACTCGTTAATGCATGT